>PNEQ01071227.1:0-32804 GCA_003012365.1 Medauroidea extradentata
TTCAAGGTCATGTGATGCAGGAAGAGAAGCTGTGACAGGTTCTGACAGGTGCAGCAGTAATGTCGTGATGAGGGGAAAGGAGGGGGAAGTTCAATGTCAGTTCAAGGTCATGTGATGTAGGAAGAGAAGCTGTGACAGGTTCTGACAGGTGCAGCAGTAATGGTGGTGAAGAGGGGAAAGGAGGGGGAAGTGCAATGATAGTTCAAGGTCATGTGATGTAGGAAGAGAAGCTGGGACAGGTTCTGACAGATGCAGCAGCTCTGGTGATGGAGAGGTTGAAAGGAGGGGGGAAGTGAGCTGGGACCGGTTCAAACAGGTGTAGCAGTTCTGTTGGTTGGAGAGCGGAAAGGAGGGAGATGTTCAATGTCAGTTCAAGGTCATGTGATGCAGGAAGAGAAGCTGGGACAGGTTCTGACAGGTGCAGCAGTGATGGTGTAGAAGAGGGAAAAGGAGGGGGGAAGTGAGCTGGGACAGGTTCTGACACGTGCAGCAGCTCTGGTGATGGAGAAGGGGAAAGGAGGGGGAAGTGCATGACCGTTCAAGGTCTTGTGATGCAGGAAGAGAAGCTGGGACAAGTTCTGACAGGTGCAGCAGTAATGGGGGCGAAGAGGGAAAAGGAGGGGAGAGGGGAAGGTACTGTAGATAACTGCATGGTTATACAAAACTATAGTCAGTTCCCTGCTGGATGCTGAAGAGGTCGGATGCTGTCCATCATGTCTGGGAGATGTGCAAGTAAGTGTCATAATTAATTACTGAATTTATCGGTTAAATCGATCGGGTATAGACTCGAGAATGTAGGATAATTGATTGGTTGAATCGAAAATTATTAATTGTTTGAATTGATCTGTTAAATCGTTCGGTTATTGTTGAATAATAAATAATTTAGAATGATTTAACATTTTTAGTTATTAAAAATATTAGGGGTTATGTTGATCGGGTATGGGGCGCAAGAAATTAAATAATAAATAATATAGATAGATTTTACATTTTTAGTTATTAAAAATATTAGGGGTTATGTATACATGTATACTGCATATCATGTGAACCTTACGAATGTCGAGCAGAAGGTTGCCGAGCATGGCCGAAGATTGCCGAAGGTTAACGAGCTTGGCCGAGCATACCCAATGTATTTTTTAACTAAATAATTGTTATATAAAACTATTTTACATAAAACGTTTTTTTATTAAATAGTTTTTTTATTAAAAAGTTTTTATTTTTATTAAATTTATTTTTAATGCATGTTGGGTTACGATGGAATGCAAAATCAAAAATTTTTTGGAAGACTCGGAAGAAACCTCCAAGATGGCGGTCGGAACAAGATGGCAGAATTTTTATTTTTTTTTAATTTTAAATTTTTTTTAATTTTTAAATTAATTTTTTCTAATTTTTCGAAATTGACGTCATTCAATATGGCGGCCGGAAACAAGATGGCGGCTGGAAACAAGATGGTGGCCGGAAACAAGATGTCGTCGGAGTGTCGGGTTACAGGGGTCAAAGGTCAAGGTCATGGTGTCAAAGGTCACGGGGTCAAGGTCAAGGTCACCCTCACACCCTCAGCCCCCAGCCCTTGTCCCCGGACGAACTATTTCTAACTACTCAAGAGTCAACAAAGACAAGAAAATTGTACACAAAATAAATCTTAACGATGGCAAGAATGTTAAGTGATAAGCTACAAGCATTTCAAAAACTTAAAACTATTAATGATGAAGAAAATTAAGACTTTGTAGATAGTTTGCTATACATAGGCTTTAGTATAAAATTTTGGCACGACCCCTCGTGGCTCAGTTAAGGGGTCCGGCCTCTTGGCTCAGTGGTTAGTGCTCCTGGCTGCCGAGGCAAGGGTCCCAGGTTCGATTCCCGGCCGGGGAGGTGGCATTTACAACCATCACCGCTGCACCAAACATTTTTTGGAAGAAAAAAAAAACCTAATTGGCTCAGGTGGCAAGGTGCACAGTCAGTAAGAAAATTTTTCTGGTTCGAAACCTGGCCGATCCAAAGTTTTTTTTTTATAACTGAGCTGTTTTTATAGTACTCAGAATATTATTAGTATTAGTACGGGTTACTGAGGAAGTATTGTTCCTACATATTAAAATAACAGATATTCGACCGTTACGATGATATAATCAACTATTTGTTAAGAGTATAAACATACTGTACGGGACTCAGGTCTGGGACCCTGGCCGTGAGGGAACGTGGGGTTGTATGGAAGCCGGTTTTGTCGGAATGAGGGATGTTGTCAGCAAGAAATGTTCCCAGCTAGGTCTTCTAACACATTGCCAGTAACAGACTTCGCCCTGACATCTAGGCCTGCTTATAAACAACACGACCTTCCCAAGCCAGGGTCCCAGAGCTGAGTCCCACACAATATTGGTTTTCACTGTAAATAACATACAGTACACGTATAAAAATATTTTTTTTAGTTATTTACATTCTGTTAGAAATTTCTTGCTTTTTTTTTTTGTGCTAACCTTTAAATAAGAATTATTGTGCCTAGAACAATAAAAAATTGTCTGCACGTTCAGATGCACTAATCTTGTTTGGTGTTTGACACAGTTAAAAAATTAATTTTCTGGGATAATTTTTACCGCTCATAATAACAAGTTATACTCAATTAAAATGTACTACTAATGCATCTTTGCTTTTCATTTTGATGTGTGTAAAATAACAATAATGTATACGCATTCTAATTCGTCCACATTGCCCCAATCATGCAAAAAAAATCGTAATTATTAAACATTTTGCATCACAAAAATTGGTTTCTTTAGAAACTACTAAATATGTCTGCGATATATTTACTATCATCATACAGTATTGTAAAATAAAAGCACATTTGAGACGTTGACAGGCAAAATATTTTTAAACAGCTAGCGCGCTGTATCAGTGTTATTCTGAAGCCTTCGAAAATGGTCAAAAACATCTTTCTATTTCATATATTTCAAAATCAAAAGGTAAGGTAAGTGAGCTTTACGTATCGTCGAGACCCAGGTTTTTAGAGACTGTTTCAAAATGAAATACTGTAACTGGATACAAATGAAGTTACGACTGAAGCATGAATTTCACTTTGCTAGAGAGACGTGTTCAATGAAATGATAGAGCCTTTGCTTGAAGTTTGATCAAGTAATAGCCTATGGCAAAAGAAAACACGTGTCGGTTTGGTGCGTTGTGTATAGAGGCGATGAGAGGCCTAATTTATGTGCCACTGTTACCGTAACAATGTCTTAGTTTTTGGTGTTTAATTGCGGCGTAATAATATATTATATTTTAACAGTGATTGTGAATTATGTTTTGAATGTAATTCCACGTGTCCAAATAATATGCTAATATAACATTTCAGGTCATAATCAGAAAAAAATATTAACGGAAACACTGCGATCTCATGGCCACTGTACCTACTGTCTTAATATTTAACAAGAAACAGTTATTGAACATTTTAATTGTGATCGTTATAATCCGTGATTTTTATATCTTTGTTACTGTAATTATTTTGTAAACAATTTGAAATGCTAAATAATAAGTTTCAAAAGTACAAAGTTTAATGTGTTCTTGTTATAGCCGTGGTAAATCAGCAGCGCACATCGTCGCCTGCATTTATTTCTAGCCTCACGCAGGGCGGCGAATAATAAGCAGTGATTTATGTGATACCTACCATCTCGGGACATGGCGCAAACACGTCTACGAATACGCTTGCGAGTTTGGCCTCTGCCGTTGCTTTTCTTGCGCCTGAGATGGCAGTGCTTATGTAGACTGTAACTTATTGTTTATGAATACCGGCCTAGGAGATTTGACTCATACTGATGCCCAAAGCATGAAAAATTACATAAACGTCATTGGTAGCATGGGGTTCCAACAGCAGTTTGTTCAGTGAAGATATTACTTTATTGCAGTAAGTTAAGGTACTGCGTTGTTGAGAATTAGTAACTTAAACATAACATTTTTGTTACCTTAAAATAGGTCTGGATTTACTTGCCAGTAATACAGGTTGGCGAGTGACCGGGAAAACCGGGAAAAGTCAGGGAATTTATGATTTCTGGAGAAGTCAGGGAAGTCAGGGAACTCTCTAAAAAAAACCTGGAATTTCAAAATTTAGTAAACGAACATTTCCGCGGGCTGTATGAACACAACGTACCATTTTCTTGGTACGTATACCAATTTTCAAGTTCCATAACATCTTTTCGTACCGATATTGAAGTTGTGTGGAACAGTGGATTAACAGTGAATTGGATGCGATGTACCAGGTTTTTGTCTCAAATACGAATTTTTTTGGCGTTTTGTACCAGAATTTTCAGAGGTTTCCGCCAGTGTTGCCAGACCAATGGTTCCTTGACAATGTTGTGATGTTTTCTAGTTTCTACAGTAGTAAAAAATTACTCTCTCGTGGTGTTTCTTGCGTGCTGTTTGCAAAATGCCGTAAATTTTAATGAATTTTTAGTTAATAAAGTGGGTTTTAAACAGTCGTGTTTTTCCCCAAGAGTTCGTAGTTGAAATTGAAGGCGTGGACTTGGCAACATACGATTCACAGTTTGCTTTTGTTCTTAATATGCGGCATGCTGATACGTTCATTAATCGTTCGGTTGTTTATTGTTTACTAGCGTGGCGCGAATATTTTTTTCTATCGTTCGTGCGTGGTGCGAGTATTTATTTCTTCTGAACATATCTGAAGTCCTTGGATTTACATTTAAATTGTATTTTATCTACCGTACTGCGTAATGGCGGAATACACCTGAAATTTTATGGCTCGTACAGTGACAAAGGTGTGTTAAAAAGTTACAGCATAACGTGACGTGATCTCATGTGTGTTTTTGAAAAATATATCTAGAAATGTTTGTTCAATGAGTGTTATTTCCACAATGTTATTAATTTAGGAAAAACAGTCATGTCAGGAAGAAACAGATTGTATTGGTTAACCTATCCTACTACTATTAAATGAATCGCGAAGTTCCTGGTGATAACTCTGCAAGGTGCAATTCGTGCAATGCTAATTATTATTTAAGCAGCATGGGCCGGCGTTCCGTTATGAGCTATATTAAAGGCAGAAAACCCTAAGTAGGCTGGGAATTTAAACTGTGAAGGTAGGCCTAGATGCTTTTTTCAAATCTGTACCATGTGAAACAACAATGTTTCCAGATTAGTGTCACAGCAAAGAAACTTCAGTTACGGCAAGATAAGATAGGTATTATATCACATTTGGTCATGCGACGTATTTCATGGATGAAATGAATTAAATGCTAGAGGGGAAGAAAGTTGAAGTTTGTTTCGACGACTCATTGAACAAAGTTTTGCAAAAACAACCGATGCACATTACAGTATGTTTTTGGGATTCAAAGAATGATGGTGTAGTGACCACATATTATTAGGTACACGTCTGTTTTTTTGGCAATTTATCGAATGCTTTTAAGTCTGGTATCGAGAGCTTTTCTCTCCATAACTTCACAACCACAGCATTTTAAAAGTAGAATGTGAATTGACATAAGTGAAAATTGTCGAATTTGAATATTCCTAGGACTTTGTTTCTTTGTAAATAATGAAGATATGTAGAATTTCTGCAAGGTGAAGTTATGTTGATAAGTAGTGTTCAGCTCCAGATTAAAAAAAGTATGCCTAAATGTTTTGGACATAGTTTGTTATGAACATTTTTTCTACAGATGGTGTAGTAGTCGTACGTATTTTTTTAGGTTAGGATTTAAGTTTGGTTAGGTTATGTTTAAATTAAATTAGGTTACAAACATTAAATAAGGTCAGTTTAAGTTTCCTAACCTAAATTAGGCAACATAACAAAAAATTCTACGTAGGGCTTTTAAAGACATTAGAAGTAGTCCTACATAAAAAATTTATTGCCTAACAAAAAAATTTTTTTATGTAGCACTACTTATAACGTCCCTAAAACATTTTTGATAAATAAACTATAAGACTAAAATCAATAGTTTGGCCGGTACACGATGAGTAGTGATATATATATATATATATTTATACCAAAAAAATTTGTCGCGATTGTACAACCTGGTTAATTTTATTGATATTTTGTTGGTCAGGGAAATAAGAGCAGCTGACCTGGAAAAGTCAGGGAAAAGTCAGGGAATTTTTTTACAGGTTTTGCTAGCCACCCTATAATACCTCTTTAGACTATCCGGGTAAATGGTGACATATTCTTGCAAACAAATTTTTTTGTCAAGTTAGCCCTGCTATTACAAAACTTTTTATTAATTGGTACAAAATAGGTTCTTTGTGTGTACTGTACATTATGTAATAATTTGTGAAAATAGTATTTTCACATTTTTTAACACATTTTTGTAGCCTGCCTTACAAGCATCACACATTTTATGTGATATTCATGCAACTGCAGCAGAAAAAATGTACCCTCTTTGACTTTCACTGGCTATTAATTACTTTATTTGGACTACCAAATGTTTGATATTTTTTACATTTAAAAATAATTTATATATTTCTCCGGCGGGTGTTGACTTATTAAATAGTTTCTACTTGGGTTGTTGTCTCTTTTTATGATATTGTTTTTAATGAATTTGTGTATAAACAGAGCACAATACACTGTTATTCTAATAATCTTGTGCATTTTCACACAAAATGCATTAAAAATTTTCAGCATCCACATTTAACGATAGGTACCACAATCAATGATGAAGTTATACTGTCAAACCTTATGAATTTTTCATACATGCTAAGATAACTTTTTTGAACCTGCAAAAGTTACGTATGGGGGTAATAAATTATAAAAATAAGAGTCTTATGAACAAAAAACCGGATTTGTATTTAGCAGTTCACCTTGGATCTAGATGAATTGCCAGACCATTCAACCTGTTGGTTTTAGATTTCATATTTTCCTAATGTTTTGATTTTAACAAATATCAACATAAAATAGACATGTGAATTCTATAAGAACCAGAAAAGGTATTCAGCTTTCCAATGGTAATCAAAATTTTTGTTGTGCTTACCAACTTTCTGCAACATTTCAAAAGAGATCTCTTTTAGTACACATTATCAATAAATTGGTACCTGGAACGAAATAATACTTTGTTGTTATTTACCATGGCATGTTCCGATTGTGAGAATTTACTTTAGTATTAGCACTTTTAAGTTACTTTCCTTAGTATTAAAGCTCCTAAGGTTAGTATGATTTGGAAATAAACTTGAGAAAATGAACCGTAGGGATCAAATTATTTGTATGCATCAAAAATGAAGCTAATATTTTATAGAAGGGATTTATTAGCAGTAAATGTACAAAAATTTGGTACAAATAAGTAAAAATGCATTGTTCTTACAGACGTTTGGTGGAACCAGATTATCCTTTCTTTGTAGAAAATGTTTCTTGAAGTGTTCATTAATTGAGGTTTTACTGTATGTTGATGTGCTGCATGGTTTTATATTAACATGCATATTGCAAATTATTTTATCTGCTAGGTTTACATAGTTGTATCGGATGTTGTCAGATAGCCTAAAACAGCAAGATATAGGCATTATCTGCACTTGCTGATCCAGTTCGCAGACTGTCCACCTCTCCTGCTTTTGGCGGGAGACTCCTGATATTCCACCTGATCTCCTGCGTTCCTTATTAGTCTTTCTAATCTTCCCCTTTTTAGTTTTGATACGTACATGTGTGGTTTCATCGTAAATTCTGTACAGAAATAGGTATTCCGGTGTTCTTACCATAGCACGAGACTATTCCGCACAGCGTGTAGGTATTGTAGGTCTTACCGTAACTTCGGTATTTTAGCTGCTTTCGTTGCCAATAATTTTACGATATAATTGCTAACGTTAGTAGTTGCAATAATTTCTGCTAAAATTAGGGGATTTGTTTTCGTGCGCTATTGTCATTGGTGGTTGTTAGCCAATCAGAAAATTATTTCATTCGTCATCCAAGACGGCGTTATCAACATTGAAATTATTGTTGGCTGTGTTTACGTGTTTTGATTATGGGGACAGTCATGTATGCCTTGGTCGTGACTTTCTTCGACGTATCATATCTCGTTAAACTTTTGTTATTGGCCTACGAGTTATTTAACAACACTAAAAAATTACGTTATAGTAGGCTTAGCAGTGATAGGCCTAAAGCATTTTGCGGTGTGGGACACTGGACTAGTATCTCGTGCTCGTTAATGATGTTCATTCAAAAATTGTGCTGCTAATAGAAACAATTGTGTTAAGTGAAGGGATGCAACTTGTGACGTCGAAGACATGTTTTTTTTTTTTTTTTTTTTTTTTTATGAATTTGTGGGCATTTTACAAGAGTCAACGTTTTGTATTTTGTTTATGATTTTGTCGTGAATTTTCCGTTGCGCATGCTGGAAAGGGTGATGTTAAGCATATCAATACGACGAAACAAGCAAACCAAGGTAAATGGTAGCCTAAAATAAGAAACTGTTAATTTCGCGTCACAATTAGAAAAGAGTTGGTATAACCAAAGTGTGGTTTCTCTACTTTAGTCTGCATTTGAGTTGTGCTGATCAAGCTGGTTTACTCTTTAATGACTGTGATTCCTGAAATGTGAAATGGTGAAAAATATGGTTGTGCTTGCTGTAAACATTTGTAAAAAAAAATGTGAAGGAGAGTTTTTTGGAAAATGTAAGTCTGCATGCAGCAGAACTGTTTCAAGAAGCCATAGGTCTAAATTTAGTGAAGTGATTCTGTCCTTATTAAGTTATTTCTTTTAATAATTTTGCGTAGGCCTAAGTGGATCTATGTTTTTAGTATTGGATTTACGGCAAAAAAGTCACTCAAAACTTATAAAAGACCCTCTCAAAACCAATGTGTATTACTCTATTCCACATTGTTTTGGTAGTTTTTGTATGATGATTATTTACTCCCTCACCCTGTTCTACGTCCCTTAATATTTAGAGAAATATCACAGTCTTTGTGTTCTAAGAGGCCCTATTAGACTGTAAAAACATTTTAAAAAAATTGTTTCAACTTTTACACCAAAAACTGCTTGAATAGCACCATTTTACACCTTCGCATAAACATTTTCCTAGAGGAAGACCTCTGGTACCCGTGCTTTATTGGTGGAAACATCTTAATATTTTGGACTTGCCAATGTTTTCGGTATTGAAAATATTGCTTTGTTCATAAATGATTAATGGCTGTCAGAAATGTATGCAAACAAGAACTTATTAAAATGTTTTGTATCGTACCGTATTTGGAATTTTGGCTGATTTTACGGAGGTTTACAGAAGTTTCCTGATTTTTTATTTCTGAACGGTGGACGGTCTGTCGGCACAGTTCTAGTTTTTCCTGTACCATTTTGTAAAAATTCAAATGATATCATAGACCTTTTCTTGTGATCTGGCCAGCCTCTGTGGTGCAATTGGATAAGTCACCAGTCTGTGTTACATGGGACCTCTAGTTTAAATCAAGGCCTGGGATTGGGTGTGTTACCCTTTCACCTCATTTTGTCCTCATAAGCTCTCAAGACATCAATGTTAATGGGCAGTTAAAAACCGTTTTCCACTTCTGCATTTTACGATTAGTCCAGGACAGCTCATTGATCGGAAAATGGAAAAATATTATTTTTTATGTTATTGTGGATGGCTGCAATTGTTAAAAGTATTTCAAAAACCACTTTAAAATGTTTAAATGATATAATATTTATTTAATACGAACATTACTCAGTGAATCAAGAGATTAGTGCAGCTCTTTACCAACTGTGATCTAGAGAAGCTTAATGGTGAATGGAGCAACACTGAAATACGAAAGGGAGGTGGGAAATGAAGAGTCCTGAGTAATTTCATCCAATCAGTAACATTGTCTGGCATGATTCTCACGTGTAAACTTCCAGGGTGACTATTGACAATCAAACCCAGGTAGCTTTGTTGAAGGGCAGGTGTTTTTAATGGTGTGACCGGTGCAGCTTTGTACCTCTTGCAGGATGTCTAGTGATCTGAAACAACTGTAATTGTCAGGAAATGTGGGGAGGGGTGTTGAAAATATCCTGGAAATTTTTAGTGTTGAATTTTTCAATGATCTAGTATTTCAAGACTTTTAAATGTTAAATATTTCCTCAGTTTCTATTCTGTAATGTCAGTATGATTATTTAAAAATATCAAAGAAAATCCAATTACGACATCAAGCTGTTTACATATTGCAATTAGTTTTTATAAAGTTTAAGAAGATTGTAAAAAAGACATTAAATGGACCTATGTATGTAGTACCGAGAAGATGATGATGATGAAATAACTGCTGCTGAACCTCTGTTTTCTTGGGTCACAAAATGCAGATAATTTATTTCATGAATTTAAAAGTGCATTATGCAGTCATTCATGCAAAATTCTTATCTTTTTCAAAGGATTTGAAGGAAGATTCGAAAGAAGGCCATCCACATGATGGTGTAATATTGGACATTGGCTTTTTTGGCCTGTGTTCATTGCATTGTAGTTTCAAGACAGTAATGATAGTAATTGGAAGGGAATGTATTCAGTTTGTGCTTAAAATTCACAACCTATTTCACAATATTCTTAATTGTTATGCATTTTGTTGGTTACACAATGGGTGTGTGGCTCAGCATGTTTCTTGAACAGAAAATGAAATCGTAGCTGGAATCCACTTTTTAATTTATTGACTTCATTATATCACTTTTCTTATATTGCTGAGTTTAATTATTTTTATGTACCGGTACTTTATTAAAAATACAGTAGAACCATGTTATAAAATTTTTTAAGGGACCTGTGAAAAAAAAGTGTTATATGCAGGAAAATTTTATAAGCAGGAATCAATATTTTTAAACAAATAAATGGAAATTACTCAAAAGTAACTTAAAATTTGATAGTTTATGTACAGTAAATAGGCCTATAATGAGATTAAATGCAGCTATAGTTACTGTGCCATCATAAACATGATTAATACAATACATACATTATGTGTATAATTGAAGCTTTCCCACTTGTCTTCGAAAGTTCATGATCGTCATCTTCAGGATCACAGTCTTTAATATCACTGTAATGTTCACTTATGATACTTTCACAGACATTAATTTGTTTTTACTTTTGTTTTTAGTCTACAGCTTAGTTATTTTATCTAAAATAATACAGTTAAGAAAAATTTTAGCAGAGTTCTGGTTAATGTCTGAGAAAAAAGTGTTGTTATATGCAGAAAATGGAAATACAAGTGTTGTTGTAAGCAGGAAATAAAAGCATCATGCTTTATGGAAAAATGATGGGACCAAAAAAAAGTGATGTTATGTGCAGGAAAATGTTATATCCAGAAATGTTATAACAGGGTTCTACTGTATTTACAAGATTTGTTAACACACATCTATACAGACAAAATTAAAATTATTATAAGTAAATCAAAACTTTTAAAATACATATTAAAGCACAAAGAAAATTACTGACGTTTGTAATTACGAGTGTTTTGTAATGCACTGTCAGTTTGTGTATACAGTTTATTGTATAAATGTTCATTCATTTGCAGTGCTTGTAATACAATGAATATAATTGATGAAATTATGGTTTTATATTATTATTATGACTGTTCTCGTTATAGGAATCACTTGCAAACAAAGAACCTGTCCTGGGAGATAATGATCAACCTCGTCTGATAATACAAGGTAAATATTACTGCATTTGTATTTTGAACGTATGGAAAAGAAATTTTTCGTTGCAGCCAACACTTAGTAGGCAATATTTAATGTTGGTTTGTCACATTAGGGATAATAGACGCAAAACATTTTCTCCAATATACGAAAGTATTATTCATACGTACTTAATATAATGGAAAAACTTGTGCAGTAGGAACATTTTAACAGGGTTCTACTGTAAGTTAATTGTGTACCTTGATGATGGTGAACTGAGTATTTAAACATTTTGTCTCTGTACCAAGGACCAGGATTTAGAATTTTTTTTTTTTTTAAATATGTCTTTACTCTAGGACGATCCCTGTACAGTGAGGAAAGCCATTGTGCTGTAATCTGCGAGTATCAAACTTTGGAGGAACTATGCACTGTACTCGAGGGCTTTTTGGCAAATTTCCTGTCATATTATGTATTTTGGTACAATTATGCAGAACTGACTAATAGCACGCTGGAATGGATTCAAAGGTAAAGGAATTTTAATAACGCTAGTGTATAGATGAAAAGTAAGTTTTGCTATATTTTTCAGGGACAGTTGCCAAGTTTTCTGTGATGTTGTGGAATCTTGCATTTACAATTTGGAAATATTTTCTTCCATGACAGCATTGTGGTGTGGATAGACATGTTAGCATTTGTGTCTGCATGCACATATCTGTACATGTAATTCCACTATTTACATGATTACTTCACTCACTATTTTTGGTAAAGCTCTCTCACACAACTTATTCAAAACACAAAAAATAATTTGGGCACGCTGCATGTAAAGCAACTTTTTTTACCCTGCATTGTTATGCAACTTGACTGCCACATTCCAAGTAGTCCAGCGTGGTCAGGCATGCTGAGTGGTTTCACTGAATTTGCTTCGTTAGATGTTAAGCTGTATGTGGGTTGCACAAAAGATGATTACAAAAGACATGCGATTACTATAGTTTACAGTTGTGGGTGCTACGGTAAGATACTGCATTAATGTTTTGTTGATTCCAGAAATTGTAATTCATTGTAATGTCTTGCTTCTTTAATTACTTATGTGCATTCGTTCTGAAAAGTTTCAAATCAATTTTGATTATTTAATGTACCATACAATGCTAGTAATCTGTTCCTTACGACTACAACATCGTAATTGGAAAAGTAAACAATCATGGCGGTTGCCATTTTCAGTTCTTTGTTTTTGTTGAATCATAAACAGAAATGCCTATTTGCTTCCAAAACTAAAATACTTTTGAAAAACATATGTTTTTCTAACGTATGAATTTTGGCATCATCAACTAGAAATTGTGATACATTTTCCTAAACCTAAATTAGCTTTAGCAGTGTTACCAATTGTGCATAGTAGGCCTTATACTTAAAGACATTAATAAAAATTTGGTTTGAGTTGAAATTCCTCAACTAAATACATTACTAGATAGTATAAACAAATAAGGTATTCCAAATGAGTGCAGTGACCATGCACAAAAACTAGATTAACTGCAGTCATGTGACTTCCCGAGTGATTGGAGTCGGTTGTTGCACTAGCAATTGCTTAGAAGTTGCTATGTTTTAATTTCAAAACAGTGTTAGTATGAAGTAAACATGATCAAACTAATTTCACCTTCAAAGTAGGGATGAACAAATTAATAGATGTGTCACTTCAATTTCGTCAAAAATATTGATATTAAATTGAAGTGTTTGTATTAATAATATGACGCGTGTAAGCAAAATACCTTACATAAATAAGTTCAATGCCTTGTTTCACCAAGGTACATTAATTTTTGTCAGAGTTGTAATCAGTTTAATGAAATTTTAAGTTTCCAACTGTGTATATGTATTTTTACATCCAAAATCTAATGAAAACATATTAAATCTTAATGGTATTCATAAAATTATTGCAATAGTATGTTATTTATATTTTCCCTGGCTAATAAGAATATTTATGCAATGGAGGAGCATGGGTTTATATATTTTATTCTCTTTAAATACACCTAATATATTTCAATGAGAAACTGAATAATCACGAAAATATGCACCATTGTCTCCATACATAACTTGAAATTTTATTATTATTAATATTACATATAAGTATTCGGGCAATAAGTTTTATCCATGTTAAGTAAAATCATTCCAGTTTTTTTAGGTCAGATTTGTAAAGATTGATATGATCATTACATGAGTAAATATGATAAAAATCCATGGGTCGCCCAACTGATATCAAATCATGAGATACTACCCACCATGGTAGCTGAGTTAGTGCATTCACGTATTTTAATACTGTGAAATGTTGTCCGTGTTCTGTATGTAACCATTATTGTTTGAAAATGTTTTTACGCAACCATATGATCCAGTGAAATAATTTTATAATATTTTTGGATTGACCATTTAAAAAACTGATTGTTATTTTTAAAAAATTGTATTTGACGTGAAGTAAATGCTTACAAATGCTGTAAAACTACAAAAACTGTAACATTTTGAGCTGTCTCTTCTCGCACCTTTGTTTTTATATCAATATGCTTTTAAACTTTTTATTTATTTATGTTAGCAAGAGATTGTTTACTTTTTTTTTTTTTGAGATTTCTTACGTGGTATTAATTTTTAAATTCATTTTTAAAGTGAAAGTTATTTATCATATTTGTTGTCAGGGTAAATGGTTTGAATATAGATTTTCTGTTGCAGAGAATTTCTTGGTATTAATCCATAGAAAGGTTCCAAACGTGGAAAAAATGCAAAACGACGACCAAATGAAGTTGATGCTGTAGTCAAGAAGTTGCAGAACAACGTTAAAAAATTTGCACATCAGTGGAAAGTTGTATAGATGTGTATGTATACAGTGAAACCCCTTATTTACGTACACTTTTCAGGGGGACAGGGTGAGAAAGTGTAAATTAAAGGAAATCTCAAAAATTCCATTAAGCTTAACTTATTTAGTACTTTTGTTTTCATGTTGCTTAAAAAATCTCTACAAGTAAAAACGAAGTGATAGTATTCATGCAAGCAATGCATTTATCATACTTTATCACATAAAATTTGGTACAGTGTAAGTTAGAAATATCGGAATTGAATATACTATGGAAAGAATTATGGCACGTGCACATACCAAGAGAACATCTTAAAATATTACGTCTGATTGTTTTTATCGTTTGGTTTATACTGTTCAGCATTTTACCAATTTTTGCAAATGCTATTACGGATTTAGAAAAAAGTGATAATTTAAATGGGAATGTAAAATTCTTTATAGAGATCTATACGTTATTCCTTGAACTTGTCACACTTCTCCATTATTACAGTATTTTTGTTTTATCGAAAATATCAGCTTTTTTTTTCCTTCGATTACGTTGCCATTTTAAAACACGCTGCACTAAAATGGAACGGATTTAATACACAACTGCTTATAATAAAACATTTCCAAACATGCTTCGAAAATTTTAGGTTAAAGTTACCATTATCTGCATTTACAAAAAAAAAAAAAAACCAACGTACGTAAAGAGATCAATGTTGCCAATGTGAATACAGTGAAACCTCTATCCATCGTTTTTCAAGGCACCCATGAGAAAAACTATGCATGCGAGAAAACGAAACATGCGGAAAATACAAACTCCCCCCTCACTCCACTTAAAAATCTAAAACCATAACCTCAAAAATTATTTGTAATATGTCCATCGCATGAAAATTTGCACTTCAAATATGTGTGTATTGAGTATGGTCGTAGCTCATTTGTATTACCGACAATCTAGTTTAACGTCAAAGGTGGTAATCCGAGACATTTGGCGATGTCAGCATGCTTTTCACCGTAGCATTTCTCCACCTCCTTTATTATTTAAAGGTATTCTTCAAGTTAGCGATTTCACAGCCCTTAAAATAAAAATAGTGTACTCCACTTGCTAACAAAATTCACAAAACTGTTGCTATCTAAACGGAAAACTTAACAAGAACAATACACGTACTTATAAGGCGAAACGTAACCTCTCCGACTCGTGCGCTTGTGCTCGGCTGCCTTCGACTTTACACGGAAGTCGACAAAATGGCGGAAGAAAATTCCTAAAATTCTTGACGGAAATGTGAAAATAAAAGCACACGTTTACAATAGAACAAAATGAGTTTGTACACAATACGTGTTCAAAATCTATTGAAAATAATTTGGATATCAACTTAAAAATATTTTGTCTATAAAAAACTTAAGTTTTTCTGTAGGTGGCAATATGTTTGTTGTTCGTAATGAAAATACGGCAATGTTTGTGTTTACACACACAATCTACAGTATGTAAAACATTTCTTAAAATAATCTCAAAATAAGATGACCGATTGCCAAATATATTTGAAACAATAACGGTGAATTTTATAGTCAAAACAAGCCAAACATATTATGTTTGTCCGTATTTTTGACAACGGTAAATGTTTGCCTTGTGCGGTTAGTATACGTTGTTTACCCCTGTTTATTTCAAGAAGTGTATACGAGCGTGGTATGAAAACTTAAAATGTAAGTTAACTTTTTTTTGTTGTTGGCGAAAATGTCTGAACGGTCAGTGCGGGAAATTTATACATATATGAACGATCCATGTGGGTTTATTTAACATTGTTTATGTAGGCAATTTGTCGGGACTGTGAAAACCATCAATGGATCCGAGAAAACGAAAGAAACGGGGACGATGCAACGAGGTTCCACTGTACAGCAATCAATAGCGCTAGCGGCAGCAATTTTCTTGCTGCTATCTTGAATTTATTGTGCCGTGAGCACAAGCATTACACTCGATCACGGTCATTCTCCTATGGCTTTGCACGTGATCACCAACCTCGTGATGTTTCTTCTTTGTTCTATTTCGAAGCCAGTTTAGATGTCCTTTCTTAGTCTTCTATGACTCTTGAATTTAGTGTTTATAATGTCTTCGGATGGCGAAAACATGGGCGAAAAACCTAAACAGCGGGAAAAATAAATTTTGATGTTTTATGCGGATAAATTTAACATAAATGGCAGATAAAGAAAGAAGTACAATTCTTGGGAAAACGTTAATAACGGTAATGTAAATACGAGGTTTCACTGAGTATGTTTGTATATACTGTATATTATCTCTATATATAAAAATGATTGACTGACTCACTGACATATCAAACTGCAGCCCAAACCACTGGACCTAGAATCGTGAAATTTTTTGTGGGGGTTTCCATCAGGTCGTAGGCGAGCACTAAGAAGGGATTTTTCGAAATTCAACCTCTAAGGGGGTGAAAAGGGGTGAAATGTGTTTCCGAAGAAACGTCGATAGAGATCGAACCCGACGGCCAATCATGGTGATTTTTACATTAATAGGACGCTCGTAAAAAAGCATATTAGCCAATTTAAGGATTTTTCGAAGATCAACTTTTAAGGGGCTGAAAAGACCTTAAATGTGTTTCCAATCAACTATCGATATCTATCGAACCCTTCGGGATAGAGAGTTGATATTCACTTCAAAATATTGCATACGTAAATACCCAAAAAGTAGTTTTAGGTTTTTTTTAAATTCGACCCCCAGGCAGTAAAAAGGGGCAAAATGTGTTTTTAATGAATCGTCTTTATCTTTGAAACACAATTGGCTATCGTCGTGATTTTAACTTGAATTGGTTACTTTTACAAATGTCTATGATAGGACTCAAAATCGTTTCGAAATTCTTTATTTAAAGGGGTGAAAATACGTGAAATGTGTTTTCGATTATCCTTCCATATCTATCGAATCATTCGAGATATCGAAGTACTCTTTGCTTTAAATTGGTGCTTTTGTAAGTATCCCAACTAACAATTAAAATATATTTTCCGAATTCGGCCCTAAACTGGTTAAAAATGGGGTAATATGAGTTTTCGACTCACATTCGATATATATCGATCCCATAGTTTTTTATATAGACACGTGATTTTTGTTTAGGATTGATGCTTACTCAAATACGTAAAAAGAAATTTCAGGAATTTTCGAAATTCGTCACATAAGGACGTGAAACGGGATGAAAAGTGGTGAAAAGCGTTTTCAATTAATCGTCTATATATCTTGAACCCAGCGGGCTAATGTTGTGTTTTTTACGTCCAGGAGATACCAATAAAGTATTCTAAAACATGATTTAAGGGTTTTTCGAAATTTACTCTCTTAAGTGGTGAAAAGACCTTGAACGTGTTTTAGATAAATCCTCGACATATATCGAACCCGTCGAGATATACAATTAATTTTTGCTTCAGGATGATGATTACAGAAATTATCGCAAAACGGTTTTCAGATTTTTCGAAATTCGATTTCTCAATACTGTGCAGGGGTGATATGTTTTTTTTTTTTTTTTTTTTTTTTTTTTTTTTTTTTTTTTTTTTTTTTTTTTTTTTTTTAGTGAATGATCGATTTTAATTCAACTGAACGGGCTAGCGATGTGATTTACACTTCAGTTGGATACTTATACAAATGTCTAAGATGTAAATTTAAAATATTTCGAAATTCGAACACCAAAATGGTGAAAAAACACAAAATTTGTTTTCCATCAACCAACGATATATATCTAACCAGTAGCGATATTGAGGTTTTGTTCGCATCAGAGTGATGCTTACGTAAATATTTAAAAAAATATGTGTGTATTTTTTTATTTGTAAGAAACGTAATTATTAAGAATAAAACTTAATTTGTCAATAATCAAGGCAGACGATACGAAAAGCAGGAACGAGCAGCGAGAAACAACTTATACAGGAGTTTCACTACAGTAACCTATCGAGACGTGGTGTTGTACAACCGCTATGAGCCCAGGACACAGATATTTTATTTTTATTTCTTTCAATAAATTTTATTTTTATGAATCATTTCGACGTTACGTGACGCAGTTGTTTGTCACTCAGGTCTAAATTCCGGGAGGTTCTGGGCTCGAATTCCGTTAAAAGCTGTGTGCGAACGTTCAATTCTGACAACAAAAACTACAAGGCAGATCGAATTAGTGCAATTTACATGTAGTCTTTAAAAGGGGTAAAATTGCAATTCGCTTTTCACTTAGGTTCGTCTACAATATCAGCTGACATATCGTCGGTATACTGCCAAAAGTTATTGAGTCATAAATGCTATTTCGTTTAAAAACAGTTTTAAATTGTATATATTAATAACAATTTGGTATGTTACTATACTGTGACACAACAGTACGAAACGACGAATAGACTTTAAACTTTGGCAATTCTTCGTGAACAACATATACATATGCCTAGCATTTTTATAATTTTATCTCATTTTGATATTATCACTTTTGGCAGTAAACCGACGATATATCATCTCACTAATCTCAGGTTTGGGGCACCAAATACGTTTCCGCGAAACCTTTACCCTCTGAAACTTTGTAATGTCAATAAAGTTAAAGTGAATATTTTGACAATATATAATTGAGGGCACCGTCACCAATGGTTGTGCACAGGGTAAATAGATGTTTCTCATTCGATTAACCACTTACCTTAGATGTCTGTAACTACCCCAGAACGTCAAATTGGCAGTTTTATAAATAAGGCCCAGGCGAAGTCGCTGTTTGTGGCAGGGACAAACTTTAAGACTGCTTTTCGCGTGGGCAGCTATAGCTACTTATCCTGCTGCAGAATTAGTTCAACTAGCCGCTTGGACATTCTAACACTTGATGACTGAAGTACCAATCTTGTGTACAAGGAGGTTTTTCAATTAAAGTAAATATTATCAGTTACGAATAATACTCGCGAGCAAAGCCGTGGGGGACTGCTAGTATATTTATATAATAAAGGGTGTATTGAATTTTGAGGGATTTTTACTGTATATATTTTTGAAGGTGCCTATATTGTGGGTACGTATATAGTTAGGAGGGTAACAGTTATATGTATGCAATTATGTGCATCTGTGAATTTATAAAATTTATTTTGAGGGTTTCTGATTTTTGCATATGTTTTCTTGAAGGTGTCCACATTTTGTGAATGAGTATATATTTCTGAGGATGTCTGCATTTTAAATGTCCTGTGTGTATTTTTTAGTCTGCATTTTGTATAAATATATTTGAGGGTATCTTTCACATATAGTGTATTTTAACGGGTTTACATTTTGTATATATTTTTGAGGGTGTATGCAATGGTGTGTTTGAAATTGTTATGGCTTCCCTTTTCTATGACTGGGGATATGTTGGTTTCCACTAGTTATATCCAGTACCTATATGCTATCATCAGCTTGTCTAACATTGGGCAATACGGATTACTGCCATTTCATTTTGCAAATATTTAAATAAACAAACCTACATTCTGATGACATTAAAATGTCTTGAAGGTACTTACATTACATAAATTACTGTGTGTTGCATTTCAGTAGTACGAGCAGTATATTCCGTTTACCATCAAGTTAAATGTTTCTCTATATTTTCAACTATGTATCAAGAAATATGTATTATTAAAGGTGGTTAATGTACCACAGTTACTTTTATAAATCTATATGATGGTTATTAACTTTTTTGTAATTGAATGACTTTAGTTTCATTAATGAGTTGTGCAGTCGAAGGTAGAAATTAAGTTGCCCATAAAACACAGAGAATTGTTCATCTTCGTGGGTATACTTCTAAAAATATGTATCACTCAACTATAGCTACATTTGTAGACATGGGAGGGGAATATGATAGTAAAATGTGCAAATTTCAACATTTTAGAGTGTTTAGAAAAAACTGAACACCCATGTCACTGATGTACTGTTTAAAGCCCGCTACTACGAGTATGGGATATTGCGAGACGTTCGTAATTACGAGTGTTTTGTAATGCACCATCAGTTTGTGTATGCAGTTTATTGTATAAATGTTCAGTATTTACTAGTGGTATCGTCATGAGCACTTTCATAGATACGAGAGATTCACAAGCAACAATCATCAACGTACCGCGCAAAATGATTTTTTTTAAATTATAAGTAAACATAATAAATACAAGCGCACGTGATAATCATCGTTCATCGGCTTAGTGTGGCAGAGTGAACGTGAGATACTGCAACGGTGGAATTGCAGTTGCATTTGGCAACGCTGCCGTGACTTGTCCAACCTCGACTGTTATGGGCGCCATCTTGGTACAGCACAAAAGCGAAAGTTGCCCGTGAACTGCGTACACAGCATCGCTTGTGTGCATCTTGGTTTTATTATGATAACGATCTGCACTGCAGAATCCATTTCAAACTCGCTATCAATTTTTTTATTGTGTATGTTAGGCTGCAAGAAGTTAAAAAGTTACGTTTACGTAACTTAACCTGCTATAGTTGTTTTTAAAACACGTTATATTTGTCCGATCATGGCAACGCATCAAATACAAACTTAATTTGGATCACATTTGAAAGCCTGGAGTTGAAGTTTTACATTACCCATCGTAAACCGAGTAAGTTCATATACTTCTTGTGTTGTGTTTTAAAATAATATGAATATAATTTAAATAAAAGCAAACGAAGACCCACCATGAACACCAGTTGAACCTCCCACATAATTAGCTTATTCTTATTCGTGCTATAACATACAAGTGATGAAACCATCCAACAACAAATGACAAGGCTGAACTCTGATATGAAGGACCTGCCTCATCAATAAATGACTGATCAAGATAATCCCCCCACCCACCCTCATCAGAATATGTGTATTCTTATAACTGAAATGTAATATGAATGTTTGATTACACCTAGCTGCTAAGTTTACTTATAGGCACTTCACATTCACAAAACGAGAGTATATCGTCCCTTGAAACTAGATAAAGCTGACCCGGCAAGCTGGATGATGTTTCCAAATGTAGCTGATGTCATGCAGGATATTGTTAGGTATACATACATTTAGCTTTCCTTTCGTTTCCTCTTGCTTCACTATGTCACCATGTCTGTCAACCCCAAATTAGTGTAATATCCCATGCCACTCTTAAAATGTAGTGAAGCTACACTTGTTACAGTATACAATTACTTGCATTGAATAACTTGTATGATAGCTATGATGTAGTGTACAGATTCGGTAAAAACAGGGAGGCCGCAGTAAGGAGAGGAAAACTGCTATTAACTTCAATATGCATGCAACACTTCTCACCCCATTTTAGTTAAGAGCGCGGTCCACTGCAATTTTCATCACCAGTTTTTTATTTTTTTGTTTGTACCAGATATTTTTTTCCCTTATTTTAGACACAACACGTAACGAAATTTGGCTCTTATGAAATTTTTTTATCTCTCATAGTTTTCGCGCAATGGCTCATATTTTGCATTTTTCGTTTTAAGGACTACACTAAAACCAACTGATATACCAAGTTTAAAAAAATCACAGTGGATCAAGACATTGCAGTCTACAATTTCATGCTCATAAAAATAAAGAATAAAAATTATTTATATTTAAAAAAAATATATTGAATTTTTTAAATTTTTACTTTCAGTTTCAGTTTTTTTTTAAATACAAATAATTTTTATTATTTATTTCATTGAACATGACATTGTAGCCTGCAATGTCTTTATCCACTGTGATTTTTATTAGTTTGGCATATCAGTTGGTTTTAGTGTAGTCCTTAAAACGGTAACGTGCAAAAAACGACTTTAACAAGCCGTTACGCGAATACTATGAGAGATAAAAAAAATTTCAGAGCGAAATGTAGTCACGTTTTGTGTCTAAAAAAATTTTCTTTGGTACAAATAAACAATATAAAAAATGGTGATGAAATTGCTGTTGCAGCGCCCTTAATGTTTTCCGTTGGAATTTTTGCATCAGCAAAATACAAACATATGACCAGAGTAAGGCATGGCACCAAACACGACTTAGTTTTGGAGTAGCAAATAGTATGTTACAGTCACAATAGTGTACATCTGGGTGTAGCAAGTGTTGTCTAGCCACTAGGCTATTGTCACAACCAAAATGTTTGTGTGCTTTTTACATGTAAATGGCAAGTCTAAAGAGTTGTAACACGACTACCTTACATTGTAGTATAAAACATCACTTTGAGAATACAACTTTTATCTGCAACAATATGGCACAAATTTTTTGTTTCTTGATGAAGAATAGTGCACATACCTTTGTTTTATTCCAGACTGGTTTAGTATGTACACCATATTTGATTCCTCAAACACAAGTACTTTTTATAATTTTGCACAAAGTATGACATTCTGACTTTGACTTTAGGGGCTTTGACAGATGAACTGTGTGTGACCTATATAAAATTTCTTCTGTTCATGTCAGCAATCGACTCGTAAATTTTGGTCAGTTGTTTCAGAAGCACTGTGCATGTGTTATGTTTGTACACACACACACACACACATATAGTATATGTTACATCACTGAAATATTTTGTAATTGATTTCCTGTTTAGCCTACTATTTTCTGTCGTAACTGATAATGGTGGTAAAACATTTTGTTATATGCAATTTTGTAAACATTGTCTTAAGAACTGAACAATTTCGTTGGACATACACCATTACGAGCGAATGTTGCTGTTTTGTGGAAAGGCCCAAACGAAAGACAAAAAAAAAATATAAAATCGCAAACAAACAAAAGCCAGTAAGCTGTAGTATACAAACATATAACAAACACATAATTCCACAATGGAATATAGTCATAATGAAAAAGACTTCACAAGGACCAAAACAGATTCAAATTTTTCACTAGGCATTTAATTTATTAAATTATTTAGATGCACATTAAAGCCTTAACAATTTTTTTTGGGGGGGGGGGGGACTTCTTCATGGTGTTTGTGTGTATGTTTCAGTTGACATAGATTTAGCAACGTCAAATCTGAACTAAACTTTAATGCTTAGAATTCTTTTTCTGTATTACTGCTAAGTAATAGTTGTATGTTTACTACTTGTGTTTATTTCTGATGTTTATGATTGTATTTTTTTTTCTGTTAACCATGAAAATCCAAATTTTTTTATTTTTCATTTCATTTCCAAGAAATAATCTATGGCGATGTTACATAGAGCTTTTTACTAACATGTAAAAAAAGTACAGTTTTGTTATAGCAATACACATTGCATAAAACAAATATTTGGTGTTTTATTTTTTATGCTTATGTTTCCTTTTTTCCCACAGTCAGGACTCATTTTTGTACTGGTAGATATGTCTCAATGATTCAAGTTATGTAAACCCACCAAGTGAATTTAATTTGTCAGACCACGGTAACAGTTTTTTTAGAGTTTTTATTTCACAGTTTTTAATCTATACAAACACTGAAATTGTTTTTGTCACAGCAGAATGTTAGTACAGTAGAACCAACCCTGTTGTAATGTTTCTCAAGGGACCCAACAAATGTTTACATTATAAATGAATAAACATTATAAGAGGGTAATTTCCTATTACAAAATAGATTTAGGGACCAAATGAAGGTAGCATTATAACCAGGAAAACATAAGTGGGAGCACTATAAAAGGTTTCTACTGCAATGATTTTGAATTATTTTAATTAGTCGAAACTAATTAAATCATTTATGACAAAAGGATGAATGATATTTCAAAATGAATAAAAATTAGTTTTACCTTTATACTACTAAGAAATGCTGCATTCACAACCACCACACTGCATATGTACAAATGGAGTAAGAAGTCTGCCAACTCTGTTCCGTACACAAGCTTCCTATAAGAGAATGTGAATACTACCATGCATACAGTGTTTCTACTTTTACATGTACGTACTTGCATGCATGTGCAATGTGATTGTTGTGAATCCAGCTGTTTTTAAACTTTTAGTAATTCACAAAAATTTATAAAATGGCAGCGATTCAAAAATTTTAAAAACGGTTTTACAGATTTTTGTAAAAAATTTTGTGTATTTTACATACATTTCTATCAGTTTTAGTCTCGTGAGCATGTTGCTAGTTTGTTTCTATCAATTCGCGTCCAATTTTGCTCCACTATTTTCAAGAGAGTGTGCTCAATTTCTTTCTTTCCGATACAGCGTTGATTTGAAGTATGCTTTACTTTATCAAGAGGTTGAACTTGTTCTTGGGTTTGTTACTAAGGGTGTCTGTTGAACTGTGCTGCATAAATAGGTTTCGGGGTCCCCCAGTAATTTTTTGGTTGTTAAAATATTTTTATACGAAATAATATTTTGTTATCTGGTAAACTTTTTATCTGCCGTAGCTTAGCATAAGATGTTATTTTATTGTAAAAATTTGCTAGTTAAAATTTAATGGCAGAAATTAAAAAAAAATAATAGTGTCCTGGGCTATGTAAACATGTGTATGACAATACATACTTATGCATAAAAAATTTTTGAACTTAAAAAAAAGTATACCATTTTTAGAGTAAATTTTAAATATGCAAAGTTATATATGGTTTATCCACTAGCATAGACTACAACATTTTTCAGTGAGAATTTTTTATGTATTTGTTTAACTTTTGTGTGGTACTAGCTAAATTCTATGCCATGACTGACACTGTAGTATAAAATATATCCCGAACATTAAAAAATGTGTGGTAGATGTGCGATATTTACTAGCTGCACGTACCAATAAGGAATATAAAGGTATACTATAACGTCACCATTACTAGCAGTCCAGTACTTACATTTGGTAAAGATACTATACTTGTGTCTCAGACCCACAAAACAGGTTTGGAATCATTCCTATACATGTGTCTTGTAAAAATAACATATCTGTCCCATACCTACCAAAATTGTTTTGAATCATTCCTATACAGATATCTAATATCAGTATCGTACAAGTGTCCTAGGCCTATCAATCTAGTTTGAAACCATTCCCGTACATACGTCTAGTAAGAATACTATACATGAGTCCCCATGCCTAGCAGTCTAGTTTGGAACCATTCCTATACATAAGTCTTGTAAGAATACTATACACGAGTCTCCAGGCCTACTAATCATCCTATACATATGTCTTGTAAGAATACTATACATGAGTCCCCAGACTTACCAATCTTGTTTAGAATCATTACTATACGTATGTCTAGTAAGAATACTATGCATGAGTCCCCAGGCCTACCAATCTTGTTTGGAATCATTCATATACATGTGTCTAGTAAGAATACCATACATGTGTATGATGTCTACAAATAATGTTTGGAACTATTGCTATACATATGTCTAGTAATTATACCATAAATTTGTCTGATGCTTAAAAATATTGTTTGGAACCATTCCTAAACGTAGGTATTGAAAAATTTCCTTTCAGATGTAGGAAGATTTCCAAACATGTATTGGAATGGTCCCAGACTTATGTATGGTAGATTTCCTATACTCTGTATGGGTTAATAAATTCCAAAACATGTTTGGGAACTATACCAAAAATTTTTACAGTGTACGTACATATATCTGAGGCACGGCCGTAGAAGAACAGGTCTGGACACTCGCCTGGATATTTGACCCCCTTGTTGTTTGGCTGCAGTTCACCAAGTTACCGAGAATATTGTGTTTTATTGGCGTTGATGTTACGGCGGTCGGACTAAACTCTTCCCACTTCCTTTCCACTAAGATAAACAATTTAGCAAAACGTATTTTTTATCAATTTATGAAATACTTTCTTCGCTCACAAATTTAAGAAAAGGCTCCAGCAATCTTTATTTACCTTATAAATTTAACAATGGAAAAAAGTGGATGGAGATTGAGTCCGACCGCCCGGAAAACAGCGCCAAAAAGTACGACATTCTCAGTAACTTGACGAACTACAGCCAAACAACAAGGAGATCAAGCAGAATACATTGGTAGACAGGCGAGTGTCCAGATCTGTTCTTCTACGACCGTAATATGAGGATTTTTCAAACAAAAATATTTAATGGTTTGCTTAGATTTATTGCTCAAACTCAAAATGTATCAAGAGTGTATAAAGTACACATTTTAAAAATTACGAAAAGATTCAAAAACATGTTAAGCAGGTACATATCAAGTTTCAATCCAAATGGTGCTTACGCGCACATAAATAGACATCAAAATAATTGATAAAAGTACACCAATTATTATACCCTGAAAGCTATTAAATATAGTGCACACACGCACATTTGACTTTTATGAAAATATATAATAGTCCCTCAAAATCACGCACGTAAATACGTTTGATCAACCAATACATTTAAATTAAACGTTAACGTCAAGCAAGGATATATCAACGTTCCTGAGTTGAACATCATAATCAACATGATGAATACGACAAATCATTACAGGAAATTCCTGATTTCTCACACATGAGAGTTTCAGAATCCATTATCAGAATAGAGAATATACTTGAAGTATATCTAATAACGCGTCAACGATCTCCAATCTGGACAATCAAAAAACACCATCATAAAACTGAAATTATCAAACAACTGACTAGATTCAGGAAAACTACAGACATCAAAAATGATGAACGCGCGGTGCCATACGCTCTACCAATTCAACACGAAAATTTACAAATACTAAAAACGTAGCAACAAGTTAAACATTTCTGAGCAAACCTTTTCATTTTAAATTTAAATCCAAAAACGTAATTTTTTACAAGACGGCTGCCGAAATAACAATTTTGAAACAAAAACAAATATTTTAAAATGTAACTAAATTCACATGACGACAGCCGCCTTACCGCCATGGGGAACAAGTTCCCAACCAAACAGCTAACTGGAGCTACAGACACTTACATTTGACCTGATCCTGAGCTGACGAAGAAGTAAGAATTTAAGACCATGCTAGCACACCAGCAAGAGGCTTGGCCAGGGCCTCAACAAACTGCACATGCCAGAGGAAGAGTAGAAGGGGAAAGATAGAACACAAGTACTACTTGAAGAAAAACATAGAGATCGCGAGCCGAGCCAGAAGCTTAAGTTCCATTAAGTCCCGCCATGCGCCACTGTCGCCGCACTCAGCACCAGACGGTGCAAATTAATGAATGAAAAGGGTTTCTTAATGAAGGCTGATAAGTTCTTTATTCGGATTAACTGTGTGCTATTGTGAGTCAAATTTACGTTTACATGAGTATGTAACTAGCATTGTTGCTTGATATTCTCAGTAATTTTAATGGTTCTACTATTTAAAAGTAAATTTCAAGAATAAATTTCATAAACAAGATTTAGTAAATGTATTTGAGGATATTGGAATTTATGACTAGAAAACTGTTGTAGAATCAGACGAATTTGTGATTTTTCGCCATTATCAGTAACGTAACGAATAAAAATACACGAAACTGACAACAAATATGCACTTGTTTACATACTTCCTTAAAATATTGATTTACTACTGAAATTGAACTTATGTCGATAATTTTTAATAAATAAGGTTGTACCTACTTGAATCGAGCCATTTCCAGGATAAATAATTACATCAAACGAAACAGTTTTTAAATGTGTATATTTTATTAATGTTGTACTATTAATTTTACAGTTTCCTTTACAGTTTCGTTTGATCATGCACGACATAAGCTACAGCTATGTTTTGTAATAAATCACGCTACTTGGAACAAACACTGTATGCACTTGAAATTATGGTTCATGTATTTTTTATAACACTCCAAGTCTACTTTGTTTGTCAAATGTTCGCATGATTCGTGTTATGTCAGAGTAATATACAAATTAAAACCAGACATTAAAATAAATGCATTGATTAACGAGTTTTATTTTAAAGTGTTCTACAGAGCAACAAATGTTTTTTTTTCTGTGAACTATAAAGTTCGTAATATGGTGAAAGAAGTATGTGTGCTATTAATTGTTGTTGATTTGTGTCTCGAATATTGTCATATGTGTGTTAACATATTTTGTATGTATGAATGTATATATAATATGTATGTAATTACATATGCCCCGACGGGTTGCGAAATATTATAAATTAATAATTTTTAAAGTAAGGCCTTATGGTGTTGCGCTAAAGGATTTAAATAAAAAAAACAACTACCATTATAAATAAAATTTAATATACTGCATACATATTCTAAGATTGAATACACGTAACATTAGACATAAAATTAATAACTAACAGGTTGATTTAGTATATAATTATCGGTAAGATTAAAATGAAAAAAAAATTATATTGTTACTGTGGATTGTTAATTGTTACTGACACCAGCTAAGAGGTCTGAGGTTCTGAAGTACTTTTTAAACCTGTTTGACTGTGTACATGTTTATGTGTGACAGTGTAAGCTGCTTGCATGTTTTCAATGTGTTAAATTTAATAAAAAATATTTCTACATAATTACCAGAGCAGTTCAATGAAGAAATTTTTCTTCCTATTTAATTTACTGCACAATTAAGTAATTAAAAAATATATTTTATTACCATTATTTTATTAATATTTGGGAATGACAAGAGTTTTCTTTGTAGTATTTTTCAATCCTACATCACAGTACAGTTTCACAAGACACAAACACTTGCAAGTACTGAGGTGGACAAAGAACATTGTAATGATTGGCCATAACACTAAAGTGTCATTTGTGAAACCACTTCTTGAATATGTGGAAATAGCACCACAAATTAGTTTTATACATGTATTGGTTTTGAACGTTAGTCTTTTGATGCAGTAAATGTAAAGTTTAATTTATTCATGACCTTTTATGTATCCCTTCAAATCACAATTGAATCGGGAATTTGCCAAAGGGACCAAGTCCACTTTTTGAGCAAATTCAGGTTAACTTATACGAGATTTCGACTCTCCAAAGCATCCTCTTGGCTGACAGTAACAAAAGAAACCCAGTCCTATACAAGAAATACCCATAACAGCACAGGTGTTGCTGGAAACGTTGCTACAACGTTTCAATGTGCTAAGTTCGTCACAGACTATAAAAACATGTTACCTACATGAGCCAGAAACATTGCAGAGGAAACCTAGCAGCACGTTGCCTGCACGTGCCAGAAATGTTACAATTGCAATGTTGCAAAGGAAACCTAGCAGCACGTTGCCTGCACGTGCCAGAAACGTAACAATTGCAACGTTGCCGAGCGACCTAGCAGCACGTTGTCTGCACGTGCCAGAAAAGTTTCAGTAGCAATGTTGCAGAGGAAAGCTAGCAGCATGTTGCCTGCACGTGCCAGAAACGTTACAATTGCAACGTTGCAAAAGAAACCTAGCAGAACGTTGCCTGCACATGCCAGAAATGTTGCAATTACAACTTTGCCGAGGAAACCTAGCAGCACGTAGCCTGCACATGCCAGAAACGTTACAGCTGCAACGTTGCAGAGGAAACCTAGCAGCACGTTGCCTGCATGTGCCAGAAACGTTACAACTGCAACGTTGCCGAGGCAACCTAGCAGCACGTTGCCTGCATGTGCCAGAAATGTTTCAGAAGCAACGTTGCAGAGGAAACCTAGCAGCACGTTGCCTGCATGAGCCCGAAACTTTACAACTGCAATGTTGCCGAGGCAACCTAGCAGCACGTTGCCTGCACGTGCCAGAAATGTTTTAGTAGCAACATTGTGGAGGATACCTAGCATCACGTTGCCTTCACGTGCCAGAAACGTTACAATTGCAACGTTGCCGAGGCGACCTAGCAGCACGTTGCCTGCACGTGCCAGAAATGTTTCAGTAGCAACGTTGCCGAGGTAACCTAGCAGCATATTGTCTGCACGTGCCAGAAATGTTACAATTGCAACTTTGCCGAGGAAACCTAGCAGCACGTAGCCTGCACATGCCAGAAACGTTACAGCTACAATGTTGCAGAGGAAACCTAGCAGCACGTTGCCTGCATGTGCCAGAAACGTTACAACTGCAACGTTGCCGAGACAACCTAGCAACACGTTGCCTGCATGTGCCAGAAATGTTTCAGAAGCAACGTTGCAGAGGAAACCTAGCAGCACGTTGCCTGCATGAGCCCGAAACTTTACAACTGCAATGTTGCCGAGGCAACCTAGCAGCACGTTGCCTGCACGTGCCAGAAATGTTTTAGTAGCAACATTGTGGAGGAAACCTAGCAGCACATTGCCTGCACGTGCCAGAAACGTTACAACTGCAACGTTGCCGAGACAACCTAGCAGCACGTTGCCTGCATGTGCCAGAAATGTTTCAGAAGCAACGTTGCAGAGGAAACCTAGCTGCACGTTGCCTGCACGTGCCCGAAACTTTACAACTGCAACGTTGCCGAGGCAACCTAGCAGCACGTTGCCTGCACGTGCCAGAAATGTTTTAGTAGCAACGTTGTGGAAGAAACCTAGCATCACGTTGCCTTCACGTGCCAGAAACGTTACAATTGCAACGTTGCCGAGGCGACCTAGCAGCACGTTGCCTGCACTTGCCAGAAATGTTTCAGTAGCAACGTTACCGAGGCAACCTAGCAGCACGTTGCCTGCACGTGCCAGAAATATTACTATTGTGACTTTACCCACCATACCAGTTAATTTCATTTCTGATAAACAGATGCCATACATGAATAACGGCTATTATTTTTATATTCACATGTACAAATAATCCAAAAGTTCTGTGTTTTACATGAGCTAATATGGTATCCCATTTACTGTAGTATAAAAATCTTAAAAGTTGGGAAACAACATTTCACATTGTAAAACTGTTTAGTATTCGCTTAATTATGACAGGGATGGTAAGCATTTTATTTTATTTAAGTACCATTAATAGTGGAATACTTTTCATATCAGTGATTGTGCATCCAAATGATAAATATCAATACAAACAGTGGTAATTTTTCGTACTTTAATTTCGTCATCATTCTGACATTATGAGATGATGTTGTAAATATTTGCACTTTGCGCTAAGGGGTATGGAATATTAAAAAAAAAATATTAACCTAGAAGTATTGAAATAAGACTCTGGCAACGTGCTGGCGAAGTGCGGGAAACGTCACATTGCAACGTTGCCTGCACGAGACGTTGGCACGTTGCCGGCACCTATTCTGCACATTTCTGGCACATCACAGCACGTTGTAGCAACATGCAAGATGTGTGCTATTAATGTGCTGGCAACGTCACATTGCAACGTTGCCTGCACGAGACGTTGGCACATTGCCGGCACCTATTCTGCACATTTCTGGCACATCACAGCACGTTGTAGCAACATGCAGGATGTGTGCTATTAATGTGCTGGCAACGTCACATTGCAACGTTGCCTGCACCAGACATTGGCACGTTGCCGGCACCTATTCTGCACATTTCTGGCACATCACAGCACGTTGTAGCAACGTCACAATGTCACAGTGTAACGTGCAGGCAATGTGCAGGCAATGTTGCCGTGCTGTTAGGGACGTTAAACAGACTGGTCCATGAATGTGTAAATAGTGCTTTATTTTGTTTATGACATACATGATTGTAGTTGAATAATTATTTTCAACGTGGCCTTGTAGTTTTTTCACTAGTATATACTAAGGTTCCAATAACCTATACCAAAGACATTATGCATTCTCTGATAGTGTAATACATAACATTGCTTTATGGGTAAAAGGTACTGGGTGGGGTTGTGTTTGCAAAATATGTTTCTATGTATCAAATTACTAGTTTTTCACTAGAATATACCAACATTGTCCAATCAAGACATAATGTTTTATTTGCATTGTAAAACTCTAGTTATTTTAAAAGGTACCAACTCAAATAACATAATTAAATTCTAAAAAATAAAATATAAAAGTGTGCCTATGTCAGTTATGTTTCATATTATTCCACACATACACAAACTATACTTTCAAGTTATCCATTATTGATGTCCTGTTTCACTCTCAGATCCACTATATTAAGTTTTATGCTGTTTCCCAGCAATCTACTCACTTGGACTTGGTCCCTTTTGCAAATTCCTGATTAAATTATTTGGGGGTTTGCAGTAGGCTAACATAACATATTCATTAACTTTAGCCAAATTTATTATTTCATCTTGGCTGTCTGTCGACCATGTCCTGTTATTCACTAGAGGATTGAAATAAAAGAATTTGCTCTGATCCATTTCTGTCACTCTGTAGGGCTGTCCAGTCACTTTCGCAGATCTCACAAGCATGTACCACTGTTCAAGTGTGTAAATATGTAATCCCTTCTTCCTTCTTTCAGTAAACGAGTGAATATAATCACCCTGATTCTGTGTATGACCTTTTTCTAAAAACTTATGCGAAGTATCAATGTTATAATGTTTGGATGCATAAACGTATAGTATACGCCTACCTTACGTTTACATTTTACTTCTGCCTTCAATGTGACGCGGCAGATTTATAATTTGGACTCACGCCTTATAACCGAAATGATACCGTATTACTTACGAACTTCCGCGAAAACAACCAGGTCAGCCATTTCTAACCTGAAAAGTTTAGATTAATTACTGAATAAGTAGAATATGTGTAGGGTTCATGAATTATTTTCCTATACCGATGTCATCCAATCACATTGAGCGATTTTTAAAACATATCACTGCCGAATGTCTACAATATCTTGAGGTCTGCGCAGGCGGCCAC
>PNEQ01071227.1:32904-71939 GCA_003012365.1 Medauroidea extradentata
TATATATATATATATATATATATATATATATATATATATATATATATATATATATATATATATATATATATATACATACAGGGTGGTCCTGAACTGCAGGTACAAACGCGGGGAGGTGATTCCTTATGGAAAATAAAGTAGGACACTTTGTACCTAAGTGTAATATTGTGGGAGTAATGAGCCGCAGAATATCGAATTTGAAAACCGTATTTATTTTAAATATCGGAAACAGAATTATGGAAATCGAGAATACTCTGGACATTGATTTGTGTTATAATAGTCTTCAAACCCACATCAAATGCTGGTTGATACCTTAGAAAACATTACATACGAAAAATATCGTACAGTAACTTGTGAGATATCCACCGTTACAAAGCGACGATTTACCGAACAAAAATTAAATCTGACAGACAATAAGAAAGGAATGATTACATTGATCGTAAGTACTTGCACAGCCACTATTGTGGTGTAGGCTACGACTTCGAGAAAAACGAGGGGGTGGTACGGTCCTACCAATGTGTGTGTTGCATGTAGATATTTTGTATTGCTTATCAAATATGTAATACAACTGCATAATACAAGTGACCTTCACACAACATGTTTATGTGAACTATTGAGAAGAAACACATGTGAGGGTGCGCTTTATTGCTCGCCAGGTATGCAACCTGCGCTACTAAGGTGGTCGTACGACCGTAATTTATTTGCTGTATGTGAATGCGCGTTACAAGGTAGGACAGAATCATGTTTATACAGATCTTCTGATAGTTGTATTCCAAATGGGGAAAAAACATTGATTAACTCTTAATGATTGTACATTGGGGTTAATTTTATTGGTTTTGTTTGTATTTTAGATTGCAACAGCACGAGAACGTGCCTTGAGATAGTTACACTTTTTCTTACAATAACTGTTCAAAGTGGCGACCACCTACTTCGCTACACAATTGACAGCGACGAACAATTAATTGCGTCACGCGATGCAACATGTGTGGGGTGTTGCGAATAGTAATCCGGGCACGAAGTTCAGCTACTGTGTTCATCGGGGTCTCGTATACTAATGTATTCAGGTGACCCCACAGAAAGAAATCAGGTGGCGTCAGGTCTGGGGAGCGTGGTGGCCACTTCACAGGTCCACCTCTACCTATCCATCACTCAACAAATATGGTGGTAAGGTGACGACGAACTTCCAAACTGAAGTGTGCAGGAGCTCCGTCATGTTGGTACCACATACGCTGGCGTGATTGTAAATCCACATCCTCCAAAAAAACTGGAAGTATGTCCTATAAAACTGTCGATAAAGGCGGCCAGTCAAACGCGCCGGCAAAAAATAAGGGCCAATCAGGTTGTCGCCGACAATGCAGGCCCAGACATTAACAGAAATTGTCACTTGATGGCGGTGTGGGTTGATGTCGTTCCATACGTGACTGTTTCGACTGTTTTGAATGCCATCACGCGTAAAAGAAGCCTCGTCGGTCCACAAAATGTTGCGATAAAAACCAAGTTCGTTTGTGCATTGATGCAAAAACAAGCGAGCGAAATCGACTCGTGACTGAAAATCAAAATCAGCAGGTTGTAATGCTTGCACCTTTTCGCGATGAAAAGGGTGTAGTAGTTGTTCATGCAGAACCCTCAACACACTTTGGTGGCTTGCATGCAATGTCGAGCAATTCCACGTGTGCTTCTTGATGGCAAATCGGCGATGCGTTCTAATACTTCCTCCTCAAAGTTGACTGTTCTAACATTGCGTCTCACGCCGGTGTCATACCTGTTCGCTGTAAGTGTTCCAGTCTCGCGTAACCGTCGGTCCACAGACATGAACATTCGATGTCCTGGACAATGTATGTTTGGAAATGTCTGTGTATACAGACGCTGAGATTCCCTCGCGTTACCTCCAGCAGTACCATACATGAGATGCATATCTGCCATTTCTGCATATGTGTAACGTCTCTCCATGTTGCGTACCAACTGTGCAATGCCATCCTGGTGCACCACGGTAGCGGTGTTAAGCGAACGATACGCGGGCAATTGTGTCATATGACCAGCCTTGCAATGCAGGTTGCATACTTGACGGGCAATAAAGCGCACCCTCACATGTGTTTCTTCTCAGTAGTTCACATAAACATGTTGCGTGAAGGTGACTTGTATTATGCATTTGTATTACATCTTTGAAAAGCAATACAAAATACCTAAATGTTACACACACATTGGTAGGACCGTACCACCCCCTCGTTTTCTCGAAGTTGTACACCACAATAGTGGCTGTATAAATACTTACGATCAATGTAATCATTCACAATACCTTCCTTATTGACTGTTAGATTTAATTTTTGTTCGGTAAAACGTCGATTTGTAAGGGTGAATATCTCCCTTACAAGTTACTGTACGATATTTTTCGTATGTAACGTTTTCTAACCCATTTTGGATAGAGCGATTGAGCACTTCCAAACACAATGTACTATCCTGGTACTCTATCGCTTCAGCCAAAGCTTCACGTGCGTTTTTCACGAAAACTATGAGCCCTAGACAGTTGCAATAAGAGGACCATTTTTATTACAAAGCTCGTATTACTCAATAAAACATCGTCAAATGTTCCACTATCCCGGTGGCACAAACGTTTAGTCCACTTAGAGGGTGGCCACCCCTGTTATTTTAGTAATGGCTGAAGGTATCAACCACCATTTGATGTGGGTTTGAATACTATTATAACACATATCAATGTTCAGAGCATTGTCGGTTTACATAATTCTGTTTCCGATATTTAAAATAAATACGGTTTTCAAATTCGATATTCTGCGTCTCCTTACTCTCACAATATTACACTTAAGTACAAAGTGTCCTACATGTGTCCTACTTTAGTTTCCATAAGGAATCACCTCCCTGCGTTTGTACCTGTAGTTCAGGACCATCCTGTATATATATATATATGTGTGTGTGTGTGTGTGTGTGTGTGTGTGTGTGTGTGTATGTTTCGAAGGCACAGTGCAGAAAGGAAACAAGTAAAAATTTCAGGTTTGAGTAAAATTCTCGTAGAGAGAATTCCGTTCTGCAGAAAAATTATTTAGTTAATTTACATTTTTGGTTAGTGTTAATTTCAAGAGAAATTACAGAGTCAACTGTCTAAGGCATTAAAAACCTTTATAGCCTGCGTTTGCTGAAATTATCGCACTTTAAAATAAAATAAATGCAATTTATAGAACTTTACTGACAATCATAATAATGAGCCGCGTTATTAAAACAAGGGAATATACGTGTTTTTCTTTTCAACTGGGTAGAATGCAATTCTGTCTATGTGTTGGTGAGTCAAACTCAAAAATACTATTTTTTAGATTTGTTTCCATTTTGAACTGGGCCATCGATATATAGACATAAACACACACACACACACACACACACACACACACACTGGCCGCGGCTTTGTCCGCGTAAAAACCTTTGAAGACACATAACTATATGACAGCAAAAACACATTATACGACTTTTCATTCCCAAAGCTTAACTATTCCTCACTAGGTTTGTGAAATGTGGAGGAAATCAGGAAAATAAAATTGGTCCCTTTTCTTCCCTTAGTAAATGCCTACGCAGGAAGGGAAAGCCACCCTTAAAAATACATGCTTCATATACAAATATATCTCTTATGCTACCTGCCACTAATACGTATGTACACTATACCACAGCAGTTACCCGTTGCCTTGCCTTATACAGGATTCGAACCGAAAACCTCCTACCAGTATTCCAAACAACTGCGACGAGATAGGCAAACAGAATTCTTTTGAAACATATGGGTATATACAGACCCAGTTCCAAAGACAGGATCGCAAAAAGTAACAACGTTTATAGAGTTTCTCCTTGGTCATACCTGATATTTGTTATTTGTGGAACATTTTATATAATTCCACCCCCTAAACTGTCGAATTTGAAAAATTCATAACATTTATTTCTAAGTATTTACATAAGTTTAGTTCACATTCAATATTAATCTCGATGTCTAAACAAGTTTATGAGATACAGAGGATTAATTGAAAATATCAAGTCAAAAAATACGGAAACCAATTTTTAGGGATATGTGTAAGATTTATTCCGAAGAAAAATCAGCTCAATATCTCAACAAGTTTAAGAGTTAATGAGGATTGATTGAAAGCTAATTTAACGGCTTTTCACCACCTTAGTTTTCGAATTTCGAAAAATCCCTTGATGGTGGGCTCCTACGTAGGAATCCACCCTCATAATTGCATGACTCTACGTCAAACGGTTTGGGCTGTGCGATGATGATTCGGTGAGTGATATTATTTAGTGTATTGTATTGTATTATTAGTTTTTATATTGCATAGTATTAATATTTATTATTAATATAGAATAATGTAGTTATTGATATAGTATTTTATAGTGTTTAGTGAGTTATATTATGTAGGCCTATAGCTACATACAGTACGGACCAGAATTCATGTGCCATGTGTCATGTGTCGGGATTGTTTATGTAAAATAAGTTGAAGTTACAGTGACGGTAATGAAATATTATATGAATATCATCGATTATAGCGCAAAATGAAGGGGAAAGAACGTCTTGTGTTAATTCACTCCGGTAAATCGAGTTCGAGAAACTACGAAGAAATTACGAAGGCGCAGCGTAACTCCGCAGATATAGGCAATACAATAGTTTTCTTAGCAACGCTAATTGCAGCATTGCATGGTTACATTGAGTACAGTAGCGAGAGGAACAGCCACATCTGGGCCTACCACGATCCCCACCACATGTGCCTTATGGGCAATCAAGTGCACAACATTACAAACATGTGGTTTGGCATTATCAACAATCATTTGTCGGGACTTATTTATTACCTGACTGCCTCAATGGACGATTACTCAACGTCCCTGCAGAATATATTGCCGGAATTTCTGGAGGAAGTACCATTGGCAATTTGCCACGTGGTTTCAGCACGATGATACACCACCACATTTCCTGCTATCATATACCGCTATCTTAACGCTATGTTTGCAGGTCGCTTGATATGCAGAGGAGGCGTATCCATTGGCCAGCTTGATCTCCAGACCTGACTCCAATATATATATATATATTTTTAGGGTCATGTCAATTCTCTGATTTACAAAATGCCTGTGAGTAGCCAAGAAGATCGTGCGCACGTGTGATAGTCGCATTTGATTGTGTACATGCCGTACCAAACATTAATGGGCTATTCCAGGCCAACCTAATACGCCGTTGTCAGCTGTGTACTGAAGTGGGGAGACGGAAATTCGAACACTTGTTGTAAATACGTATTTATGGTAATAAATACGTATGTAACACGTATAATGGCATACTTCCTATATGTGCTCTGTTCCTTGTTCTGTATACGTGATCTCTCGTAATCAAACAATTAAGGCTATGGTTGGTGTCAGCAGTTACCGCTAGCCAGCGTGTTTTCTCCAGATTAATTTCCTTCCTCATGCATTCCACCACTGTTCCATTTTCACCTAATTTCAACATCATAAGCTCTCAACAAATTTCTGTTAAGAGTCTTATGAAGCAAATGTGTTTTCCCACATATGCGGAGCGAAAACCGGTGGGTGATTTGGCCGTCTTCGCTACGCTGACGTACTAAGGGAGAGTCCTCCACCTTAGACCTGTTTCTACTAAAATGGGATTTAACGATGACATATTAACACAGTCAGTTAAAATACACCGTTGTTTTATTATTCAACAATCTATTTTGCATGTTTTTTTTATGAAAAAAGTTGATTATTTTCGGCTAAAGTAAAAGTATTAAAACATTTTCCACACGCTTCCAGGACTTGTGGTTTCCTAAATTAGACCACTTGATTTACATCACAAAATCCAGTAATTAAGTATACACACTGAAAGGATTTATATTTATTTGCATAACACACAATGTATACGCTATATTTATTAATACAAAAAATATCATAATAGTTCGTCCTTTAAAATTTTTGTAAAAAAAGAACACCTCTAATGAATTCTATGTTTTAAAAATTATTGACTAGTATAACACATAAACCAAAAACTTTTCCATGCCACAAAATATGTTAAACAAACATTTTCCTTAAAAAGCTATTAATGAAAAAAACTGATTACTCTCTTCTTCTCGTTCATGAAAACTCAGCAAACAAGTTTTGCCTCTAAAAAAATTGAATACGTAATACCAAAAAAGTTTTGTCATTCACAAATAATTATGACATCACAACGAACAATTTTTGTCCTTAAAAAATAATTACGACACAACAATACAATTTCACTATCAACAGTTCTTCCTAGATACATCAAACAAATTCAATCTCGCACCCAAAAATGGGGCCTGGCTATTTGGAAAAAAAAAAAAAAAAAAAAATAAAAACCTCGACACTTTATCATGGCGGAATACACATGAAACAAAGTTTGTTCTTCAAAGTTAGGTCTATAGGCTTAAATAACAATGTATCATAGATCTACATAACTTATGTCCTACCCTTAAAAAATTACATATGGCCACAATCAAATTTGCCTCTTTAATTTTTACACATTTTTGATCGTTAAGAAATCATTCATGGCTAAAGATCAAACAACTTAGATATTCTTTAAAGATTAATTATGAGAAAATCAGCATTAAAAATATATTTATTTATCAAATAATTCATTTTGACAAAGAACAGAAATTAATTTCGTCAAATATTGTTTATGATAAAGAAAGAATATTTAAACGCATTAGGCCTATTCCCATCAAAGCATTACTCAATACTATTGAATGAATGTCACAAGCTAGGATGTCCTTGAAAAATAATAAATTTATTTACTTACAATTTATGCAATAATTTTTTTTTTGTCGTCGACGAACATTCGCACAGATTTCGTAATTCCAAAACCCTATAGTCTTCTGTACTCTGAATCATGTCTCGTTTCCTGTTTGCATCACAAATGAAGTAGTGCCAGTCGTCAAATTTTAAAGTTCTCGAAACAGGCATGCTTTTGACTATCACTGAATTGCGCATTTTATTTGACACGCGCAGTGAGATCTTGTATGGAGTGCTAGTCAGTTCAGCTGCTTGTTGTTGTCTGTAGCATTAATTCTTGTTACCTAACTCGTTTGTCGTAGACGGACAGGGGATTGGTAAATTTTTAGAAATGGGTGCGCGTTTCTGTGTAGACCCGACAGTTGGTGTTGATGATAATGGAGGGAGATGAAGCAAATGAGCACGTTGCAAATCCTTGCTGCATGAGGGTGCATCAGAAGTCTCTGTCAGAGGCTCTTCTCTCACAAAGGCCTCTCCAAAAACGGGACTTTGCGATATTAGTAACAACGCAGCAGAAAAATTATGATCTTTGAAAACATGTTTGTCTACTTGCCACATTCCTGAGCTTTTGAAGCAAGTCACTGCGTTTCAATAGTTGCTGCCCTGCGGTATGCTTCATCCACTAACTGATCTTCTTGTAACCGAGTTATTTTATCTCCTGGATGTGTTCGCATCCACTTGTCGTCTGCCTCATCGTAATATGTATTTAATGGTTTAAAGAAACACCCATCCAATGGCTGTAAACTGTGTGTGGTTTGAACTGATAGTTGAATCATTACGAGTCCGCTGTCTCTCGCAAGCTCAAGTGCTTCCAAATTTTTGTTGTTTGTGCATACAATATCTTTTCTTCTGTCTTGTGTTTTACGAAGATTATGAAATGCTTAAGACACTGGACAAAAAGCTCACTGTTTATGTATCCAGTGACAGAAATTTTAAAAATGCTTCCAGGCGGTGCTTTTGAAAACCATTTACTTTTGAAAATGACCGTTGGGGGTACATACATCCCTGCAGCACTAAAACAGCACACCAATGTACTGTCCATGCCTCTTTCGCCGCTAGTTAATGCTCCTACTTGTTTCCCACCTTTGAGAGCAATCAATTTACCTGGCTTTTGAACCGTGGAGAAACCTGATTCATCGCAGTTAAAAATCGATGAAGCAGTTATGTCATACTTTGTGCAAATCATAAAATTTCAGTACACTTTATTTGTTAAATCCTTTAGCTCTTTGAAGGGAAATAGCCTCGGGCTGACGAAGTGAATGTTCTGGGTGCTTGGCGATAAAAGAATAGTACCATTTTTTTGCTGTTGACTGTTTTTCGGCGTTGAACTGATGGGGAAAGCCATTTTTCTCACATATTTGGAAAGCAAGCTTCTTTAATTCTTTAGGGCTAACACCAAACATGCGTTGCTTTAACGTTAGAATGTGCGACACGAGCTCATTTTCAGTTTCTTCAGGCATAGCTGTGCCACTTCCCATCTGCTTCATCGCACCGGTCGCATGGATATTTGTCTCTTCCGCGTGGCCTTGGGTACAGAGAAGGTAAGATCAGCATCATTTAATCCAATTCCACCCAACTGGTAAGCAGGAAGAGCTCTCTCCATATCAGCAACTTTCCACTTTCCATATGAGCCTCTCGGATTGTTATTCATTCTGAAAAAAAAAAGTTTCCAGTTGTGCAATTTATTTAAAATCATACGAGTTTAAGGCCGTGATATTGATTTTTGCAGCAGTTTAGAAAAATATATTTTTTTAAATTTTACATTACATTTGTTTCGAAAAATCTTCTTACGATTTTAACTAGCATGTAGTATCAGAGTATGTATTAAAATATTTACAACATTTGACTAAACATTTTTTTATAAGTTATTATGCACCAAACTTAGAGCAATATTTGGTATGAAATAAGCCAAAATCAAATAAATAATTTATTATATAATAAGTGGATGTAAAATTTGCTAATTAGTGATCACCGTTTTTTTTAATTGTGTGAATGTGGACTTTTTGACTTTTTTCAAAACAATATATTTCTAACTTTTTGAATAAATTACAAAAGAATTTATAAAATTCAATAGAATGGCCTTAACTAACAATAAATATAATTTCGGCATGACAGAAATTCCAATTGCTAATGATTTTTGGCATAACTTAAACTAAAATCATTTCGATTCCTGGCAGTGGTCCAATTTGGGGGAAACATACTCTTCCAATATGGAAGAATGTCACCATTTTCTTGAGAGCATTTAAAACACCCGGACAGAACAAATTGGAAAATACGTCAGTGTCACCCTTCTTACACACAGTATGTAGTTTTCATTAGCCAATGTCATAATTTGCTTTTACATACCTGTTTCGTCGTCAGAGATATACGAAGGGTGCAGTAAAATTACATTATACCGTACCGGAATATTCCACTCGCGACAGCTCGGCTCACTACGTACTGCAGGGCCAACGTGGTGGAAGATGACCTTAGCGACGCAGCTATTCAGCTGACTGCTGCGCATGCGTACCACCGTTATCTAGACCAAGTCTAATTGAGACAGTATTTTTCTAGTATTAATTTTTCTGTGGCACTTCGAATCGTGACTCAACAATTTTATTTGTAGGTAATATCAAATGCTTCTTCATTTTGGCTTACGTAGGGTATTTGCGTGTCTTTGCTCGTATGAATTCGAATGATACTATTTTGCTAACCTAAGTACGAAGGAAGGCTGTTTTTAGCTTCTTTGTTGTGCCCCAAAATCATGATTCAAATAAGAATGCTGCATATTTAAACGTTGTTATTTCAAGTGTTTGTTATTTTTTTGTAGATACCCTGGTTGATAATACCTTTAGCAGTTTCGTGTAAAGGTAAAAGGAAATCACTTGGCACCTTACAGCGTTGTTCATACAACACGTGTTCATGTCATAACTTCACCCAAACACCGCTACTGTACTCAATTTAACCATTCAATTCTGCAATTAGCATGGCTCAGATAGTCGTTGTATTGCCTACCTCTGCGGGGTTACACTGCGCATTCGTGATTTGATTCGCATTTTCTCGAAAACGGTTTACCGGAGTGAATTTACACAAGACGTATTTTCTACTTTATTTTGCGCGACAATCAACGATATGCATATAATATGTTATTACCGCTTAGTATTTAAATGATTTTACAGAAATTTGTTGGATAACCCCTACGTAAGCAGCGAAGGAAACATTGTGTCAACCACATTGTTGATAACTTATTTGCTCCCATTTTTAGCGCTCTGTGCCAATGTTGGAAGCTCCCTCTCTTACACTGTCTAGAATTTAAAAAAATGTATTTCAAAATATTGTTTTCAACTTTGTGTAGCTCCCTTAATATTCACCACGTAATAGTGACGGTCAACGTAACCCCACTTTATTTTACGTAAATAATCCCGTATTGGAGTTTGGCACATGAATTCTGGTCCACACTGTGTATACGTGTGTGTGGTGTCTTGACTCTCTCTCTCTCTCTCTCTCTCGCTCTCTCTCTCTCTCTCTCTATATATATATATATATATATATATATATATATATATATATATATATATAAATGTATGTATGTGTGTCAATGTTTGAGGTCTCGTTTTGAGTATTTCTAATCCACCTTCCTCTAGAATGTTTTTGAATGAATCCAGTAGGTAAATATCGTTAGATAAATAATAATTATCTCGGACAGTCACCACTACGTCACCTTGCTAAGCATACCCCTGTATCCGTGTTGTGGTAACCGCTGATAAAAGTCTGGTTATACATATCAGTGTAACTTCAGGGACTGGTCAGGACCGGACAACGTCTGGGCGAAGTACATCGCTCTGATCCAAGCTACGCAATATCTATACTTATACAGCACGTGCCAGAACAGTGTCAGGGTCAAGTCAGAATGCCATATCTGAGAATGCGGTTAAATCAGTTTTGTTCACATTTTCCTTCACCCAGGTCTGACTCTGATTAGTGCTTCAGCAAATTTCTGAGTGCTGGCACATTGTTGTGAGGCTACCACTAGCCTCAATATTTCAAATTAGACTTGCATGTCGAATTATATATATTTGTTAGCCTAATTTATAAAGAAAAGTATACACCTTACTGTTTGTCTCTGTGGGTATAGGTGCATAAGACTGTGTGTATGTGTGTGTCCATGCGGATGTGTGTCGCAGTAAGGTAACTTGACGTTTCTATTTTTGGTTTGTAAAACTATCGTATTGAAAACACTTGACACGTGTGAGAATTCCCCTCATAACATATTTTAATTAATTTATTTTTATTTAAGCAATCTCAGTACACAAATAGTACTTTGTAATGCCACTTCGATGTCAAGACTTTTTTTCTTCTAGTTCCAGTTAGGTTGTAATTTCAGAAGTGTCGCCAGTTTTAGAGTAATTATCACTATTGTATCTCGGGAACCATTTTGCCATTTTAAACGAAATCATATATTTTATAATTCACCATGGAAACGTAAGTTTCGATTATAAACTGGTCGATTTTTTGTATGCCTGCTATTTAAGAATACAGTAAGATGTGAATAATTAATTTTATATATATATATATATATGTATATATACAGGTTGTTTCTTAAATAGAGGGATAAACTCCGCATGCGTGTTCCATACGAAAAACTATAACGAAGACATGTTTTGCACGTTTCACCCAATCGCAAAGCAGACATCTCTTTTTGAAGCATGTAAACGGTTCGTGGTCAACCAGGCATTTTTAGACGTGTTCGCAGATCCGTGATGAATCATGTTCGTGTATGTATAGTTGCACGAGGTGATGATTTTGAACATTTCGTGTGATGTTTGCCTACATCACTTAGCAACATTGCATCAAACATTAATGACTTTGCCATGTGCCACAGAATGGCCAAGGAATAAACACGTAACCTTATTGTTGTAATGTATTTTATTACGTGCTAAACTTTTCGAGCTACCCCTATTAGGGCAGTGCAAGTAAAAATTAATTTCGTACGGTAATTTTTATGTACTTCTTATCGATTGCCCCAAACGTCAATGCTAATATACTCACTGTGCATTTTGCAAAATAAGTTTGCAACCCTTTTATTGTCCAAAAAAGTTATTATTTAGTATTTCAAATCACACAGTCTGTACATCTATGGCCATAACACAAACCATATGAAAAGTACGTATTATGCAAAACCATGGCGACACTCCATTCACACATGTAAAAACAAAGAAGTTCACAATTATGTTAGGTTATTCTTTGCGGATCGAAAATTGTGCCACACATGGCAAACAATAATTAATGCCTTAAGTTTTCACACTACAATTAATACTCTTTAATACTAAATGCCACTTACTGGTATCTACATAATCAGAACTTTTTTGAACAAAAACACGTTAATTTTCCTTTCTCGAATACGGTGTCACATACAGCAAAACACTATGTGGCTTTCTGGTAAACTGGTACAGTAGATTACATTTTGTGTAATAAAAAATAAAAAAAACTTTAAGATATTCGCGTTTGAAGGTTTCAGTGGGGTTTCTATACCTTACCCGTATCATTTGATGGGTTTCCATTCAAACCCACCATTTTTTTTACATCGTCATTTAAGAATGCTCTTAAGTTCTGTGTTTTGTACGTAAGATACACAGCATACAGCATAGGCAATAGTGTGTTCATGTGTACGTATTTTGTTGTGTTCCTCGAAGTCTCGGTGGTGCACATTCAACGTTACTTACATGTTTATAACTCACGACACCATAATTAATAATTTGTTTCTGCAACTTTAACGCTGTAGCTTCATTTGTGATTTGAAAGAAAACGATGAGTTCTAGACTGTTACAACAAGAGTACCTTTTTCATTAGACAGGTAACAAGACCCAATAAACCATCTTCAGATGTTCGAAAATCTTGACGATAAAATGTTGTATGCAATTAGAAGTTAGCCACACTTGTTATTTACATAAGGGTGGAAGGTATCAACCAACAATTGCTGTTGGTTTGCAGTTCCCAATAGCATTAAGCAATGCTAAAAATATTGTATTCTATGTCAATTAGTTTCCGATATTTAAAAAAAAACTGTTTTAAAGTTCTATGTTCAGAGACCCATTACTCCCTTAAAATTGCGTTTAGGTGAAAAAGTGTAAAACATGTTTTCGTCATAGTTTTCGTGAGGAATACGCATGCTTAGCTTGGCCCCCTATTTAAGAATCATCCTGTATATATTTTTTTCGAGTACTACTGCCCCGATTATAAAGAAATATAATATTTTGACATGCCAGCATCCAAACGTTGATGGAAGTAGTTTTTATTGCTGTAGGTCCACCATGAAATGAGATAAGCAATTCACGTGCAATAAAGATATTGTGAGATACTGTTAGATGTATGTGAATGGGTGTGTTTATTTGTGTAAACTTATATCACACTGATCAAAGTAAACTCGTTAGTTCTGCCACTAACAATTTCAAGAATTCGTTATTGCTCGTAGTTTTCACTTAGCAATAACGTTACCGTATACTTTCTCTTGTAGATTTGCACATGCACCTCACAGAAACTAGGTAAGTTATTAAATTAAAATTTTGGTTCATATTTTGAAATATCCGTTCCGAAAGGATAACATATGCCTCAAACTAAAGTAAAATACTTTTGCCATTATCAAATAGTGCATGTAAACTTATGTAAAGTAATTTACTGATTTCGCCGTTAATCTAGTCTTGACTTGGCTGTAAAGCGAGACCCACATGTAAACACTACCGTTAATGTTAGTTAAAATATTATAGTTGAATGAATCTATGCGAATCAAATTATTATAACAAATTTAAATAATTATATATGGTACGCAAAAAAATATTAAAGTTGGAAACTATTATGTTCTAACATAGTTACATAGCAAAGAAGTTCCATCAGAAACCACTTTGTCTGTGTGTATTAGAATGTTAAACGCGTACAAAGAGAGCACAAAATATATGTAGTCAAGGGAATAAATAAGTCAAACATAGTGCAAGAGGTTGTATTGGTGGAATGGAAAGCCACGTAAGATATTATTTCTCCCGCTCAGATTCTTATCCAGCAACTATAATAGCACGCTGAATGTTGACTGTATCATTGTAAAATTATTTTAAAATGTTCTGCCAGAAGTCGTGCGTCGCCCGGCCCTGGCTCGTCCCTGATCTGGCCGCCTTGGAATGCACGTCAAGAGGTTGATTGTTCGCAAAAGAAAAATGCGTATTTCTATCCTACCGTAATTTAGTTGGACTGACAGGTTGGCGGCATTTTACCATGAGTATGTGAACTTGCGCGAAACACAATTACTGAGGTAACTGCAATATCCAGAGGTTACTCGTCCGCTGGCGGCAAATTATGTCAGAGTTCTTACATGCTAAAATTAGGAGAGATCCCTGCAATATTTCTAATATTGAATTTCTTAAACAATAAAATACCTGACCTTTAATTTTAGATGGAGTGATTGCCAACACCTGTTTATGGAAAAATGTTGAGAAGAGGTAATAGCTGAATCATATCGCATTAAACTGTGTCATCAACTCTGTGTAAGACGTTTCGCCTACCATCTAGGTGATCCGGGTTCGATTCCCGGCGGGTTCGGTCCTAGATTTTTCGTATGTCAGAAACGTGGTGGATATTGCCGTTGGCCGGCAGGTTTCCTCGAAGAACTCCCGTTTTCCCCGCCCTTGCATTCCGTCTCTGCTCCACGCATCTTACCCACACCTCATCCATTTCTCGGGCCCGATGGGCGACAGGCATGTCTCGTTAGTCGAGCAGCATGGCCAACCTTAAGACCATTAATTATTGTTTATACTTTTCGAGACAAATTGTTTTTTAATGCCTAAACAAGAGCAGATATCAAATATCTGCCTGGCAGTTTTGTTAAAATCGTCGTCTTCTCTATGCTGGCTGTTTTTTAAGCATTAAGTACTATGACTTTAGCTAATTATGTAACTAACTATGTAGGTAATTACGTAACTAACTATGTAACTAATGGAATTCTGGTTAATTCACTTTTTAGCGGAGACAGTATAATTTCTTGTTTTGAAAAAAACAAAAAACTATACCTATTGCGGTAAACTCAAGTTTAAACAAATCAGTCAAACAGATTTTTTTATATCTGCGTTCGTTAAAGCTTTAAAAATTATTATGAAAAAATCAGTAGAAACTAGAGAGTTTAGCTTTCCCGCACACACTGTGACACTCGCCTAAGGCGGGAACACCTAGTGGATTTTCATTTCATTTAAGTTGTATCACATAGCATTAGAACATAGCCATAGCTTGATACTAGTCGATGCGCTTTAGTTATTGCCGTAAAAGACTTACCTATCTTTCTATCATGAGTAAACCTAAGTGCGAAATAAATACCCGGAAACTCTCCTTACAATGCGTGACACGTTTTAAAAGTTCTCAACAAACGTATTCTGAAATGAGTTGTCGTTTCGTATCACTGCATTGCAAACACGTAAAATAAACTATATTTGTCGCTTGGACCAAACTGAACATTCACGAAACACGCCAGACAGTAACATAAAATAATCGTTAAATACTATCCTGGCCATCCACGAGACATGAAAGATAACTGCGACAACTCGTGAAGGATGTCCCCAGGTGGTGTTGGCAAGAGGAAAGGGTGAGGTAACTTCACCGTAGGAGCAGTGCATCATTGGAGGACGCCGCTGGTAACACGATACAGTAGTCGCCGCGCTAACAAAGTCGTCGAAATACCCCACCCATCATTTCCCGGTCCGTGTGGTAGCGCTGTCCGCGTTTTGGAATGCCATTACGTCCTCGCCGTCCAGATAGCGCCATCTTCCCTTCACCCTTGCTCCGTACATCCTTAAGCATCCAACCGGGTGTCTTATCTCGAGGAGGAATCCTCCCACCCCCACGGCTGTGGACCTGTCTCTGCTACAAACTACCATCATCTCGTTCCTTCATCCCTCCTCCTCTCAGTGGACTGACACGTGTCCTAACACACACACACACACCAACACACAGCCTAAACACACTTGCTAACTCAGCTCTGTTCTTTAAGGTCCAGTTCGCTTCGTGCTATAGATCGTTAAGACCATGTTCGGCTGTTATTTTTTATAATAGTGCAAATAACTAAATTTTTTAAACACAATTCTTTGAAAAAAATTCTAGACTATGTGCAGTTATACAACGCGTGAATTAATGTACACGATAAAAAAAATAATGCGCAGTTCGAATGCAAAAATATTGTGATTGAATTGAGTGCAATGTTCTGAACACCTTGATGTTTAATTTGGGTGCAAAACTCTTAAAAAATTGTGTTGTTTAATGTAACTATGACATTCTGGTGCAAGTCAGTATACGTTACTAACATAACTATATAATGATATTTGATATCGAATTTACATTCCTATGTAAAAAATATTATTTAAACCGTTTTGAATCTACCGGGCATGGAAAATTGATCCCTTTTGAGGCCTTTTCAGCAGACATTAACTAGTAAAATATTATTATAGCTGCCACTGATGTTGAGAAAAATGTAAGGCGTATGTACTGTAAGGTAGCATTAAGTTTAGGTAATTTATTTGAAAGAATCTTGCAATGGGAGAGGACTGTTTTAGCCTGAATTGAGGACGTACATCTTTTCAGTCCCAGATATCAGGTTGAGACATAATTAACAAAGACAAATAAAGCAATATAGACTGTAATAGGAACACACATATTAACATAGTAAACCCCACGAGAAATTGCGAGTTCTATTTTTATGATATTTTCTGTAGGACGTGCAAGCCACACAACTGATGTGCAAGGGTTTTATCATTATTCTGTAGTATTTTCTGTGTGACTTTAAGACGCTCTGTCTGCCACAGATATTTGGCGAGACCAAATATGGAAATTTGCATATTAAATTATGATCGGTGGGACTCAGTTTTGTTGAACCAAACTATGTGCCGCAACACACATACACACACATACACATACAGGTTGTTTACAAAAATCACCGACAAACTCCGGCAGGTGATTCGTTGTGAAAAATAAAGCAGGAAACGTATAAGACATTTTGTACGTAATAGTGATATTAAAGGAGTAATTCGCATTTGAAAATATAATTTTAAAACGTTGATTTCCCCGTAAACCAAACAGTAATCGACGTAAACTGACAAAACTCGGGATATTACTTCAAGACAATAAGGTCGACGAACCAACTGTAAACAATAGCTGATACCTTCTACCCTTACGAAGATAAAAGTGGTGGCATCCTTTAAATTACTGACAACTTATTTAGCGTCATGATAATCCAACATTTAAGAGTTAATTATTGGGAAATATGACCTTAGTGATTAAAAAGGTCCTCTTGTAACGAGTGTCTAGGGAGCATAGTTTTCGTGCAAAACGCACGTCAAGTTTTGGCGTGCTGAAATAGAGCCTAGCGTGTAGGCAACACTGCATACACTAGTGTCAGGTTTATTCAGCAGCGCCGCACATACAATGGTGGACATTCACTGTAATTATCACGTACCGTAGCTTAAATATCTCACATAACCGTAACCAACACTTTGTTCCTGGCTTAATTTGTATGTTTTTTAGAAAAGGGAAAAAAATGATAAGTATGCAAGCGAAAAAAATATAAGTAAAGTAAGTTCGTTAAACTGCTCAATAAAGCTCCTACGTCTCACAAAGAATTAGTGTGTCCGCGTCCGCACATACGTAGTCTGCAATAGTGGAGATGGGTGGGGCAGTCTCTTCTCCAATATGTATTAAAATTTACTTTAAAATGTGTTTGTTAACATGTGCCGTTAATTCTTCTTTTAGTATTAAACATACACGCCATTAAAATAAATAGGTTCAAGGAAGAGTGTTAGCCTTAAATGTCACTTAATAGTTAACGAGTGTTCATATTAAACAACAAAAATATTTACTGCAATAAATCGTCATGGCGTGTAAAATAACACAGTGCTGCACTGCTTGTGTAACACTGATCTGGCACTTGTTTTCACACGCTTGAGTGGTAACTGACATTTAGGAAATCTACATTAAAGACCAGATAGATACAAATCTAGGGTCGAGGCATAGAGATAGAAAGGAGGTGTTTGACGTATCACCACTGGCATGAAATCACGTAACTGGTATGTGATTGTAATGTAGGTGTATTTTTGAACCTAACATTTGACTACAAGTTTACAGCAGGGCTGTTTCTGTACCGATAAATCCAAACCGTCCACACCTTTTGAAATTTAAGAGTTTAAAATTCCTAATTTGTTCTTCTCTCAATGCATGTTACACAATCTTCAACACAACTTTCTGGTAGAGAAAAACGCGCCTAGGAATGTCACAGCCACAAGTACTTTACAAATTTACATGACTTGGTGGCTCTTAGTTCATATATTCCTGACGTCAGTTTAAAACCAAAATTGCATGACGTTATGCAAAAATACCAAAAAGTAAACACGTCCGCATACGTTTAAGTTACTAACTAGTTTGTGGTTCGTAGATTTTTATTCATCTTAAAAGTAAGTAAGACTAAAACAATAAAAATTAAGACAATTAGAATTTTCTTTGTCGAAGTGTTTTGAAAATTAAATGTTCAATTTCTTACACCTACAATAATGTTATTTGTCCTTCTCAATGTAGTATCAGTATTAATATCGGCAATATCTAACAGTGCCAGAAAGCAATATCAGCTCCCCTACACTTTACAATAGTGCCAGAAATGCACAAACTGTTTAAATATCTAACTTCGTGCATTGTACCCAAGAGACATTTATTTCACTTGCACATTTATGTTTTTTTTAAACACAAATACACAAATTAAGCCAGGAACAAAGTGTTGGTTACGGTTATGTGAGATATTTAAGCTACGGTACGTGATAATTTTAGTGAATGTCCACCATCGTCTGTGTGGCACAGCGGAATAAACCAGACACTCGTGTACTCAGTGTTTCCTACACGCTAGGCTCTGTTTCACCACGCCTAAATTTGACCCTTTTATTCACTAAGGTGATATTTCCCAATAATTCACTCTTAAATGTTGGATTTTCCTGACGCTGAATAAGTTGTCAGTAATTTAAAGGATGCCACCACTTTTATCTTCGTAAGGGTAGAAGGTGTCAACTATTGTTTACAGTTGGTTTGTCGGCCTTATTGTCTTGAAGTAATATCCCGAGTTTTGTCAGTTTACGTCGATCACTGTTTGGTTTACGGGGAAATCAACGTTTTAAAATTAGATTTTCAAATGCGAATTACTCCTTTAATGTCACTATTACGTACAAAATGTCTTACACGTTTCCTGCTTTATTTTTCACAACGAATCACCTGCAGGAGTTTGTCGGTGATTTTTGTGAACATCCTATATATATACACACGCATATGTTTTCTCTCTGCGTCGCGTATATTGCTATATTATAGGATGTTTTTAATACCTTGAATACAATAAATTAGTCAGTGTTTTCATGTCCAAAAACATCCGAAAATAGTTACTCATAATGTTTCCCTCTTTTATTATTCATTTTGAAATATTTTCTTGTTCTAAATGCAGAACGTTGTTTGTGTCCGCAAGCGATACCACAAAATGTGTGAACAGTGCCGAATATAATTTATCAATCCTTCTCCCACCGAGAAGCTGCATCTGGGTTGTAGGCAGAAACTTATAAGATCACACCAGGTAGTTTTACAATGGATTTCGATAACATTTCAATGCAAACTTATTATAGATATCGAAAGATCGCTCTATTGTTTTGACACTAATAATTTATATTTATGCACTAGATTCTCACACCCTAAGTTTACCAAATGTTGTAATAAAATAAGCCAAAAACGTTTTGGCGAGTGAATTATGCATTACTTTACAAAATCCTAGACATATTTTCACTGTATGACTGCACACAGTCTCGAATTTGTTTACGTAATCTGATACAAATTTCGAATTCCGTTAACAGAAGTAAAATAAAAATAAAATAATCTACAGAGCATGGTCTTCGGTGCGCCGAGAAAAATATAGTATAATGTGAAACTAAATTTCTTTGAAACAGCCAAAATTAATTTCACTACTAACATTTATATTTAAGGTTTAAACGTAAAAATCAGGTGTTTGAAATATTTTCGTTATTTTAGCGAAATCGTGTTCATCTAACTAATGTCATATGTTAAGCATAACTAAAGTATTTGAAATTCTAATTATATTTACTTGTTTTATTACGAAAATGAAGTTATTTTTGCAGTTACAAATACACAAATTACGCTTATTTGTAGTTATATAAAATATATAATAGGTGATTTTGATTATAAATCTACTACATTGTGATTTTTGACTGCGTACTTGACCAGTAGACCAACTGAACTTTCATACGTTATAGGTACATTAAATAACAGTTCAAGATCATCATTTAATTGTTTTACTCTATAATGCATAATTTATTTGTATATTCACATCATTTTAGCAAATGCATACCGGTTTAGGTGATTTATATACAACATAATGTTCCCGTGATTCTGGTTGAACATAAGATTTAGTTAAGTTTTCTTCTTCGTAATCTTTACAGGATATTATACAAAATATTTGACGATTCAAACCCTGCTGAAATGGAAACTACAACTGGACTCGCGCGTACTCGACACAATTTTTAAATTAATTATTATAGTTGTCTTAAATTGTTTAATCAAAACTTTCTCTAAAATAGGAGATAGAAATTAATACTGTACTCATTAATTGCATATTAAAATTAATTTCTTACAAATATACAGAAGGTTGAATACGTTTTTAACCATGTCATGCGAGAAAGCAATCTTTTCCGTTCGTTGGCATCGTTCGTGCCGTATACGCAAACATGCATAATTTTCTATGCAAATAACCTCCGTTAAAAGAACGCAAACACTTTGTGGGTACCAACTAAATAATTAATTTTTAAAAAATACCCACAACGGCCTAACTTACGAGATCTTTATTGTGAATCAGTCAGTCAAAGTTGACCTTTAAACAAATAGTTTAGTATAAACAAATTAGCTTTTGTATTTTTGAACGGATAAAAATTATTTGCGTGTAATAAAATTAGTTACACGTATTTATAAAAATAACTCTGAACGAAGTATCACATAAACTAATAATCTCAACAAAATTTGACAGGCGAAGCAAATAAATTTTAGAAGGTACTTCATGTTTACGATTGTAAATTTAAGTGAAATTTATTTGCTTCAACACAACAAATATCAATCATATATATTTGCAATTTTCAAAAAAATTAATTATTTTTAATGCGGAAACTTTATTATTTTATTTTTAGGAAGCAGAGTGTAGATTCTAACACATTTGTCATATTCTTCTACAATACAGGTTGGTATTTTTCCATCTGTTTTTAGAAACTTTGAGGGGTCAGAAAACTATGTTTGTAAATCTCGTGCTTGAAATGTGTTACAGATAACTGTGACTGTTTGTTTCGTGACAAAACTACTTAACGTGCATAAAATTTGTATGTCTACAAAAGGAAATACAGACTTGAAACAATGTCGCTATAAATTAAACATTGAATTCTCTTACAATAAACAAATAAGAACTACGTAGAGTGGTTAATGTAAGTGTTACACAAAAAGAAGTAGACGAAACAACGCTTCATGTTCATCCTTGTTAGTTGAAAGAAGGGAAGACAGTATTGCACCATGTTTTATTTTTATTAATTCACGATGACCGATGTCCAAGTATTGTTTCGATAGACAGTTCGAATACATCAAGTGTAGTATTACTAAACATAGACACGATAGTGCGAACATAAATCACAGCTTGTTATGACTCTTAGTGAATTGGTATAACAGAGGGTGTCCGTAATCCCTTTCACCATAGAAAAGGAAGCATTTGTAATTCAAAAGTTTAAGAGAACCATTAAAGCAAAATATTGTTGTGCTTAGTGTAGCTTACGTTTCTCAAATTTTCAGCATTTTTACCCTCTAAAGCTATTATTTTCCAAAATATCGTGTTAGGAACTTCGATTTGACCAACACTTTCTATTCTGAAATACAGGTTATTATGTTTCAGAGTATTAACAGGCAATTTCCAGTTAACAGAGAAGAAAGGTAATGCTTCTTATTGATTGATAACGTAGCAACTAGAGAAGTTCTTTTCTAAGTTTGTGAGTCAGAATTTCACATTGTTTTCAGAAATATACCATACATATAGTTCTTAACAGGCATATAGTTCATAAAAGTGAATAAATGGAATATCCGTTGTAAGTACCGTAATTTAGGTTAGGATAGTCGTAAAACGTCAGTTGAAATTTCATTGAAATTGGAATTGTTTGTTTTATGTAACTCAATTGCAACAAATAATTTTTAAGCCATTTATATATAATTTAGTTTTGCGTATTGGCGAGAGGCTCAGTATTAACAGAGGAGTGTTGAATAGTGTCACGGAAAATTTGGCCCTTAACACAGCAGGGGAGAGAAAGTTGTAAAAAAACAGGAGGTGAAAGCTAGCAAGCAGCCTTGAACTGACGAGGGGCACACAGCTCGGAGGCTGAAAATTGAGTCACGGAAAGGCAGGGCTATGCCAACTCCCCTGCTGTGCAACTTATATTAACTTTGTAATTATTCACCAGAAGTTGATAAAATTTGGTAAATAAGTTCAAATATATATTAATGTTCAAGTGCGTTGATTTGGAAACGATGCAATAAATTGATACTGAGGAATATCCGGGTTTCTTGTGGTCGCCACCCACAAGAGACGCTATTTGTTGGAAGTTAAAGGGGGCGTTCCTAGGAGAGTTAGCCGAGGAGGGGAGAAGTATAAAGTTAAGGGGGACTCTGGTCGCAACCGACACGAAGAGTGGACGCGTCACGCGGGTCGATACGCGGGAATTCGCGGGAAGCCACGGAGAAAACGGACTACTGCGGCAACCTCCACTAAATGTGGACGTGTGTGCTTGTCTCGCGCGCGGGAGGTCGCCATTATAATTGTACTCTGGTTGAGGTTTCCACGAAGTATAGTAGAGCCGCGTAATAGCCGTGTATATTCGTGAGGAATCGCGGACTTAAGTATGTTGTGGCCGCCACGAAGTGTGGTTAGGCCAGGCTCGCTGCAGTCAGCTATACGAGGTAGAACGCACCCTAATTGTGGGTAAAAACACAAACTCGGGGCTTTAGAACGATAATCAACATAGCATACCATCTCTCGTGGGACTGACGAAACAAGTTCGGACTTTCCTAAGTATCGAAGGACATAACTGCAGGTGTTTTCAGGTGGTAATAATAGAACCCCACAACAATAAGAGAGAGAGACCGTAAGAAGTTTTAAAATAAAATTAGTCACATGTTTAGATTTTTAGTAAAAAACTGTTTATGCATAGTGCAGTGTTATTCCTTAATATTGTCTATGTTTTTAGGCGTGAGGAAACAAAGAATGTATAAAATGTAGAAAAAAAATTCGAACCACAGAATTGCAATTAATCCTTGGAAATTTGTTTGTATCTCTTTTGTAAAGACCAACACTGTTCTTCAGACTGGCCAACAGCAGCACTTGTCTTAATTCCTGTTTTTTTTTTATCTTTTGTTGAAGAAAACATACAATCGTAATTTAAACTACAGACATTAATTATGTAAGACTCGAACGGTCTTCTACAAAGAAGAAAAAGAACGTGTCTCATGAAACTTGTGTTTTATGCAAATCGCAGGGTAAAAAATACTGCATGGAACATACTGTAGTCGGCAGAAAGTGAAAGAAGCAAGAAAATTGTTTAATGATGGTGTGATTATAAAAATAACAGGATCAATTTTTCTTTGTCATATGACATGTTATAGACCTTACAGTTCTAAGGTAGAAAAGAACAGTGACATTTTCAGACAAAGAACTATCGCAAGTTACGCCAAACAGACACAAGCAATCCAGAAGAAAAAAACACACCCATATTAAGTGGATTTGCACTACAACCAAAATTATGTTTAATATGCAACTATTCGAAACGCAAAAATAGAAAAACAACTTTTTCGTATCTATGAACCTGGAAGAGTACACACATTTCTGGATTCAACAAATATTCTTAAAGACGACGATTTTTAAATAAACGTGTACTTTAAAATAATATATCAAGTGTGATTGCTGCAGATGTTCTGTATTGCATAACAGTTGCATGAAACCATACATTTACAAACACAGAACCCTCAGACTAACAAAAAGTATTCAGGTGCCAAACAAAGACAAAGGTACTCTTAGATTTTTCGTGGGTAGTGTAAATTTTCCCACTAAATGTTATGCAGTTTTCGGTCTTCGGGAGGAATTTATGCAACGAAATTCAAATAAATAACAACAAACCGAGAAATGAAGGCTGTGGTCATGAATGTGTAAGGAGATAATGTATGTTTCTCATACACAAAGGAAAATTCACTATCCCAGCTTGTTTATGTATCAAGTAGCCTACTGATTATGGTTAGATTGTGGACAAAGTACGATCTACTGACGTAATTATAAAACTTAAATTTTAATGGTAATTTTGGTGACACAGCTGACATAAAAATATCTGAAGAAAAGTTTTAACGGCCGTGACCAGAGCAAGTGGGAAAGGTCCCTACAAGAACTAGCACCTTTATCTGGTAAATCAACACATGCTGACCGTATATGTGACACGCTCTTTCAAATAGCTAATATTATCATTCACAATGACTTTAAAAACACTTCTCTTCATCACCAATGCTCAGACAGTAGACAACATAAGTAGATAAAATGTTCATACTATCGTATGTTCAGTCATCGAGGACAATGTTGCAGTTTTGATGGTGTACTACGTCAAAACCACCTAGCGAATATAACTATCCTCAGAGCTGAAGGCTTCTGTGTCCAAATACCATTTTCAATAAAATCTGACATTCCAGATCAAATTTTGACAGGTCAAAGACAACCAACTTAACGTTTCATTAAGTACAGATGGTCCAGAGAACTATTTAAAAAATATTTCGAATTGAATTTTTAAAAAACGAATCTGTAGCAAAGAAACAGATTCACAAAAACTTATATACTGTCAAAAACCTGAACAAAGATGCGTTGTTCCCAGTACATTTGCCCCAAGCATTAGCGGGATTTGGTAGTGGCTAGGAGGGAGGGAGGTTGGCATTTGCCACCCAAATAATTATGAGAGAAAACATTTGCATACTAGTTTCTCTTTCGCGTTTATTGTTTTCTTGGATGTTATAAGCCTGCCTTTTGCTGCAGTAACTTTTACAATAACTTGGCCTAAAACTGCATACACATAGTTCCAGTTCGTACCTTGAAATCCGGATTTTCCCGAGAGAGGACTCCCGGATCTGCCCCCTTTTACTGGCTGTATTGGTGTCTTTATTGCCCATCAATCAAAATGCTAAAATCCCGCCCATGATCCCAAGCACTTGCTTGGACACAGCAAATTATATAAAAACTGCAAGCCGAAATCTGGATCTTGTGTGGTTTCTATCCATATTTCTTATGAAATAAAATGTAACGGAATTCGGTTTCCCAGAAGAAGTTAAGATCTCATCTAGAAATTCTTATATTAGTGTGATGTGTACGCATTTATTTCACATTACAGTTACAGGTTTACACCAATCCTGCAATATCCTTAAAATCAAATTAACTCAATGTATATCATCAAAGAAATTATGAAACTTTTTTAATCTGCAAGATGGTTCATCGTTGTGCAATGAAGGAGTTTATTACACAGCAAAAGAAATACAGCTTGTTGAACCAGAAGATTTTTCCAACGCATATTTTGGCTTCGGAGGGTCTTATCTCCAAAAAAATGTTGCTATCATGTGCTAGGATGGATTTTATAGATAGCGTAGCTTTGGAACTCCTTATTCAGACTGAAATAATGGACCCACACTTTGCTGAAAGTGATGTAAAAGGCAACCACTATGCTAGGGAAGTTAGAGCCACTGGTATGTTTTGTGAAGCAACACAAACATTTCAGTGGAGAACATTCATGGAAAAAATTGATGAAACTAAGTAACCCTGAACTCTTTTCAGTTATTAAAAGTTTACAGACAAAAGTAGATGAACAACAATATTTGTTGGACAAAACTAACGCTGCAATCAAAAACTTGATAACCTATTTTTAAGAATTCAGAGAAGAGGGAAAGCAGAAGAGCAGGTTGTTTTTTTAACTGAAATCAGTTAGTCTCTACATTGGCACTTGTTATACATGGTCTATCCGAGCTGACAGATTAAGGGCGCGGTCTACCGCAATTTTCACCACCATTATTTTAATTTTTATTTGTACCAGATATTTTTTTCTTATTTTAGACACAAAATGTGACTAAATTTGGCTCTTATGAAATTTTTTTATCTCTCATAGTTTTCGCGAAGTGGCTTGTTAAAGTCATATTTTGCATGTTTCCGTTTTAACGACTACACTTAAACCAACTGACATACCAAACTCAAAAAAATCACAGTGAATTAAGACATTGCAGGCTACAACGGCATGCTCATAGAATTAAAGAATAAAAATTATTTGTATTTTAAAAATATATATAATATTTTTTATTTTTATTTTTAGTTTCAGCAATTTTTTAAAATTCAAATAATTTTTATAACTTATTAAATTTTTTTTATGAAAATTAGTTTTAATTTATCTTTGACGAATAAAACATATTTCTGGAATATGTCTGATTATGAACAAAACAAATTGAAAATGCGTAAACGTTTATACAATATGGAATATTATATATATTGCAACGCCACCCCAATTAATAAGGGTAACGCAATGTTGTTCCCTATTCAGACTCGCCAGTAAAGTCGAGTTCGTGTACTGGACACTGAATTCATTTTTTTATTAATTTCTTTTGTGTTTACGGTATTTTCAGTTTGGCTACTGCGGTAAATACAGCTCGAGATGTTAGTATACTGTCTAATTGTCATTTTTAACAAGTCTGCCAACCTCCACATTACCCACACTTATCAAGTAGATATGTGCCAACTTTTCCTGTACAGAATTATTAAAAATGTGAACATAACCGCAGTAAGAAGCTAATAAACCTCATGTGTACAGTTGCTGCAAATTTTCTGCACAGTACAGGTATAAACAGTAACTCTGAAAATTAAAATAATATGTAATTTATCTCGTAAAATATGTAATCTCTTTTCATACGTAGTTCGAAAGGACTTTAGTTACTCATGAACATATATGGTATTCTATATGATTATAGACGCGGACAAACAATACAGACCTGTATTCAACAGTGAAAATTAATATTTTCCAACTATCACCATAATATTTGTAAGTTTTATTGCGAGATCGTGCTTCGTGTCAATTTACCGAACCAATGCATTTTTTGCGCATGTGTGTAACAAACAAATTACAATATTTATGTTGCTACCATAAAAAACAGTAAACTTTATCACTCGCTCGTTCATTCGTGATATTTGATGTATTACTTTACGTAACATACTCATTAATTACTACGAAAACTTCCTTGAAGGTGTTAAGATCTCTAAGCCCGAAAAGGTTTACAATGTGATATTAATAAATGGTTAGTTTTCTGATGATATATTTTGTTTAAAGGGTATGGAAGTGCTACTAATAAATATGTGATAATCAATATTTTGATAAGTTCAGTATTAGAAATACACGACATGCCAGCACAAAAATATTTTACCACAAAAAAGTATTTACTGCAGATGTGCATACCGGTTTCCAAAGTGTGCCGTATATGTAGGGAACTCGTAATTTTGATGAAACTTTCTTTTCCTGTGAATAAAGGCGTAATGCGCTTGTGCAAGACGATTATTTGTTAGGAATATTGCCTGAATGACAAAGGCCTTTAGAACAGAGGTTGCGGTACTTGGACGGTTGATGTCTGCAGTCGGTTGTGGTGAAGCATGGCGCGTGTGCAGGTATGCGAAGGACCTCAACGCCAGGAACTGTCATAACTGGCTAGGAGCAGAGCTAGTGCAGTCGCCTAGCACAGGAGACGTTATCTCAAGTCCTTCCAACCCCTCCTGCTTCAAGGATCATGTGCCTCTCATGTGGTGCTTGAGGGGTGTGTGTGTGCACGTGCGTGAACGCGTCTCCCACACAGATTATCATATTAATGTCCTCTCCGCCTGCGCTGACTTCAGGAATGTACACCACCACCCAGGGTATTTGGTTTCCTCCCCTGTTATACTTTATTACTGAGAAATATTACACTGTAAGGCGTATGATCTTCCTTCTCCTTCCAACCAGTGTTTCTTAGAGACCGAGCAACCTCTACTCTCCAGGAGTCTGCGTCATCGTGATATGTGGCGATATATTCCGAGAAAAACGAACATTGTTAGGTCTCCTCTATGGAGACATTTGCAATACATTGTGTACATTTAGAATTTGTGGAAATCACAAAAAAAAGTCTTGCGTAATTTTGCGGACAAGCTAAAATTTAAACCTTTCTACGCCTGTGTCACTTTCGTGACAGGTCCACGACATAGTTCATAGTGTTACCTCATTAAGTAACTGTACTTAATAATAAGCATACAACAAACTGCGAAGCCAACTTTGTGCGCCACTATCTTAGCGAGCTGCAGGTTCTATCCTGCAATTAGGCCTATTTTAAATTATATTCCTTTTGATAAATGTGAAATGATATACTAAGGGAAACAAAAATGTTCACTTTGTGAAGCAGCGGTGTAGTGTGGACATGTTCTCAAATAAGAAGTATTTTATCCTAACTGTAATTATGAGCAGTTTTACGAGGTAAAATCAGTACACATGTTTTCATACTTGCCCATAGCAATTTGGCAACAATAATTAAGTACTACACTCTAAATATAGTTTGTAAATTTACCAAACGTGCGTATAGGAGCACTTAGAAGTAGGTATGGTAGAATAGTTTCCCAGACATCCATGTCAACAGTCCTAAACCTGATAATAAAACAGTCAAATGCATGCTAAAGTTACAAGACTTGTATTTTAAAATTTGTAAAAGTTTGCATATTTACAAGACGGAAGTATGGTAACTGTCCCATTCTGCATCTGGGATAATAACTTCCTGAACATGTTAAGAAGTTTTTTTACAGTGTATTCATACATTTTCGATTAAATTTTTAAACAATTTAAGTTACTGAAATGTAGTTTGGAAACCAAGCATCTAAACAATAATTTATTCTGTGTGTATGTGTGTGTGTATAAATAAAACAACCTAATCATCACAGTAAGACAAACTTTTTTGGCTTCGTATTTTAAAAGCCTTGAAAGTTATTCGTTACCTTTATAATATGACATTATTCCGCTAATATAATTTCATGTTTCTTAACCAATCATCGTCGAGACCCGAAAATTTCGCACGTTCGTTTGAGTAAAATTATCTAGTCCTTGAACTCCTTTATTGTACAAATTTTGTGATGAGTTACTGTTTGTACTCGCTACTGAGGTTTATGAACCTATATCAGAACCTCATGGAAACACTTACTGACTCCCTTACTATATTTTCAGAAGTAGCTGGCCATTCACTGGAAGATCAGCCAATGGGAAAGAAGTAGTGAATGTTTTCAGTGGACATAAAAGACTGTTCTTGTATTTAAAATAAAAGCGACTAAGTGAAACTGCGTAAAACACACTACAGGGAAGTTTTTGTCACACTCACGGCCATAATAAAATATTAAATCTAAACCAATTTGCTAAATGAAACTTATCGATGTTTTCTGTACAATACCTGAAAAGTCTGTCTCACCTGTAGGGGCAGGGAATTTCCACGATATTACATTTGGATAATTTATTTTTCGAAGTTGGTATAGATCGCAGAATTTTCTTTAGTTGAAATGACACATACAAAAAACCAATATAATTGCTAACATTCAAGTAAACAGCAACATAATTCAGTGCATTTTAGACAGGCAAGAATACAAGTTCGCAAACAATAAACAGGCAGTCGAAACACTAGAATACATAGCTTGTGGAGTTAAGTTAGCGAAGCCTTGAAATGTGTAGCCTATTTCACTTGATGTCTGTAGTAAATGCTCTTGTCACAACTTTGGTCTGCGAGCATTTCGTGTCACTGCTATCAAAATACAGGACAGTACGTCGTTCTTACTAGCAGTAGCCTTCCTTTATAGAAACCTATAAGCGCAGGATAGGCTTCAGTAACTTAAGCGCACGCCTGTTACTTAACATTTGTACCTGGCCCTATGATTTCTGGATAAAGCAAATATTTTTCGGACTGCTTTTGAACCGACCTTGTCGGTTTGATCGGCAAGTTTGACGATGCACGAGACATTTTGGACATTTCAATTTTCTGCAACTACTAAATTGACTTTATTGATACAGTACGTCAGTATGTTCTCCGCAGCTACGTTTTGAACATTTGACGTCAATATAAACTCTTACGTGCCTTGTGATCCAGTAATCCACTTGTAATAGTTAGGAATATTCTACGACGCAACATGTAAACATGACGTTTCTTCGCCATAGACTTGTGAACTAAGCAGAGACACAGGCGCAGACAGTCCAAATAGCTTCGCGCTACACTAGCGCACTCAAGTGACCGGCGCTGTACATCAAGAAATTTTTCTTCGTTTTATTATAATTATTTTTCATGTCTATATCTGAAATTAACAAACTGAAATAATATGTAATTAATTTTCTACGTAACGAGTTGTATAAAGTTTGTATTTTGTTTTCATTGTGTATTTCCAGGCTTAATTGTTATAATTATTTTATTGTATTTTTTATTTGTTACTGTTGCTCCGCCATGTTAGACGGACTATTTCTGGGTTTATATTAATGCTCGCTGTTTGTATTTACACTCGTGTTTTCTCGTATGTGCGTTCTGTCGGCTTCCAGTGAAATATACATAAGTGTTACTTTTGTCTTTGGTCTTCATAAATGTGGAATGGGTTGTTAAGCTGCAGGACTTATAATTGATTAATTTTCGGCGCTTTGTTTAGTTTATTGTTTGGGTTTTTCTTAAGTTGAAGTCCTGCAGCATAATGGCCCAAGTCCTAGTGTTTCGTTCGTGTTTTTCTGTTTGTTGGCTTTTCTTTTGATCAGTAATTCAAGTTAACTTTCGCGTCCGGGTTTTTCACTTTTTAAATTTGGTATTTATATGATTTTCAGTGTTAGAGAAAAAGAGAGAGAGAGAGAGAGGCAGACATTTAGATTTTATAGTTAAGTTTTGTTCGTTCATTAATTAATAATTGCTGTCGTGTAATTTGTAAGGTTAGACCTTTGTAGAGAACGTAGTTTATTACAGATAATTTATAACATTTGGAGTGAGTATTTTCATGCACCGTATATGCCCGCATATGAGACTGTGGTAGGGTGATAGGTATTGTATGCATACCACCGAGGTATGGGACTCGGTACACTTTGCTGCTGTAAGTGTTTTAGGGCGTGTGTCCCCGTGGTGTATGTGTGTTTCGGGACGTGTGTCCCTCTGAAGTTTTCCGCCTATAAGTATATGGGACTCAGTTAGCATTGTTCCTGTTATCGTTAAAGTTAGTATCCTATAAGAATAGGGCTAGCATTTTGTAATATTTGTTTTGTCTTTTGCTGCACCCTTTTAAGTAATCTAGACAGTGGCTACTTTTGATTAATATTGTTCAGATTAACAGATTAACTGGTACTTTTGCACGCCTGTTTATAGTAATTCATAAAGTTAATGTTCAATGTTATTTCTGTACTTTCGTATTTTTCATTTCTAATATTTTGACTTGTGTTGCTGATTATTTGAGTTTGTAAATTGTTTAAGGTTTTGTTGATCTTTGTCATGTCTTGAGTTTTGAATAAATCCCTGTTGAGATTGAACCCCACTCTTCTGTCTTTCTTTGAAGATATAGTTGTAGCTAAAGTTTACCATTTTCATGATTGGAACATTAATGTGATTTTGCTAGCAGCTGTTACAAATAATTTACTGTTAAACTTTGCTGAGTTGTTTGAAGTTACGAGCTCTATTTACTTTGAGTGGGGATTACTTTTGCCTTTGGGCCCTTGCAAATCTATAGGGATTCGCAACCCACCTTATTTTGTATTTGTAATTTGTTAACATCACCATTTGTTGAGGTACTAGCGCCTAAGTAGGGGATGGGTACAGGCTATCTCGCTAGTGAACTTAAATGTTTCGTGTGCAGGAATTAAACACTTTGAATTTGTATCACGTCTAAAGTGTTTAAAAACACTATTTATCTCGATATATACAAGAGAACCCCGACTGATTGACTGACATGTTAAACTGCAGCCCAAACCGCTGGACCTAAAAATGTAAAATATTTTGTGTTGGTTCCCTTCAGGTCGTAGGCGAGCCTTAAAAAGGTTTTTTTCCTTCAAAATTTGTCCCCTAAGGGGGTGACAAGGGGTGAAATGTTTTTCGTAAGATTACTTTACATTGCTCGAACCTGAAACCTTATCGTCGTGACTTTTAAATAAATTGGTGAATCATTAAAAAAGCACATTAGAAAATTTAATGGTTTTTCGAAATTTAAGAATTAAGGTGGTGAAAAGGCCTGAAATGTGTTTTCGAGTAATTATCTGTATCTATCAAACGCTTCATGATACAGAGTTGCCTTTAAATTCAAAATGATGCTAACATGAATACCAAAATAGCAGTTTTTAGATATTTCGAAATTCGACTCCCAAAGAGTGAAAAGAAGAGTAAAGGTTTTTTCATTAATCTGCTGTACAACTCGAATCGAATGGGCTATCGTCATAATTTTAACTTCAATTTGATAAGTATACAAATATATAACGCATGACTTCAAGACGTCTTGAAAGTTTTTAGTTAAGCGGGTGTAAAAACTTTAAAATATGTTTTCGATTATTCTTCCATAACTATTGAACATGTCAAGACATCGAAGTGCTGTAAACTTCAGAATGATGTTTACGTAAGGGAGATGAAAATATGTATCAAAAAATTTTCCGAATTCAACTCCAAAGATGTAAAACAAAGGTAAACTAAGATTTTCGATTTGTGATTCATATACATCAAGTTCACGGAATTATTAGATGTTGGCGTAATTTTTGCATAAGATTAATGCTTACATAAATACTTAAAATGTAGCTAACAGGTTTTTTTTTTAATAGAAATTTTACACGTAAGGAGGTGAAAAGTTATGAAGCGGAATGATGAATGTTTTCAATTAATCGTCTACATAAATTAAAATAAACGGGCTATCGTCACTGTTTCCACTTAAATTTGACGCCCATACAATAGCCATAACTGTCTATATATATATATATATATATATATATATATATATAAATTCTTCGAATCTTAAGGGGGTAAAACCCATTGACCCATTGAATATGTTTTACATAAATCCGCGAGTGCTGTCGAACCCGTCGAGTTATTCAATTGTTTTTCTTTTTATGATGATGAATTCGTAAATGCCCATTAACCGATTTCAGTAATTTTCAAAATCCGAACTCTTAGGGCTGTGATGGAATAAAAAAAGCTTAATGAATCGTCGATCACGCTTTGACGCAATGGGTTATCGTCGTGATTTTCACCTCGATTAGATTCTGCATAAATAGTTAACATGTCATGGTAAAAATTTGCGAATTTCGATCACTGAAATGGTGAAAAGACGTAATATTTGTTTTCATTTACCCCGTGAAATTAACATAACCAGTTAGGATATTGATATATTTTTTGCTTCTTAACGTATATTACGTAAATACGAAGAATAATTATATCAGTTTTTATTCTGAGTAAATAACCATCAAATACCCGAGGGATGAGAGGTTAACATATACCTTTCAAAGCAGACGATCCAAAAAAGCAAGTACAGCCGTAGATAAGTATTTGATACAGAAGTAAGCATTCTGCAGTTATATCGTTACATATGAGTAAACAACATCTATGTGCCCAGTGACAGAATATTGTATTTATTTTTAATGAGTTTTCTAAGGTACGTATTGAAGGCATTGATAGTAATGGTCATGCTTGAGATAAATGAGTCATCGTACCACATATGCTACTTATACAATCTGAATACTCTCTCGCGTTCCTCTATTATTCTATGACTATAAATAAGGTCCGAGACAGTAATTATGAGTGGCAGAGATATACTAAGAACAGTTTTTATCTATAGCTAGTTATCCTGCTGCAGAGTGAGCTCAATATGCAGCTTGGTTATTCTAACACTTAATAGCTGAGCTACTAATCTGGGATACAAAGAGGTATTTCAATAGAATAAATATAAGCTATTACGAATAATAAACGCGGTCAATGTCGCGGCCGGACTGCTAGCGTATGTCGTATAAATTATAGTTTGTTTGTTCGTCTTCTATGCGGTTCTATACCAGTCATCTGATTGAGGTGAAATTTCTGCCAAAAATTTGGGGAGAAGGGGGGGGGGGGGCAAAAATAGGTAGATATACAGAAAATTATACTAAAAAAATTTTGATAGTAAATAAACTTTTGTAAGTTGTTCGTGCACCGGCGAAGGTTTCTACCAATTTGGAGGGGATGAGGAAGGGGACAACACGGAGTAGATGGGCAGAACCGGACACACAAAAACTTAGGGGGCAAAGATAAATAACTGGTGAGTTGTGCGTACGTCCGCAAAGTTTTCAGCCGAAAAAATAACTAATTTTTGGAGGGAGGGGTTCAAAATGGGGTGCAGGGGCAGAACGAGATACCCAAAAATTTTATTTTATGAAAAAAATTTTGGTCAGTTGTGTGTGCGCCTACGAAGGTTTCTACCAAAACAAATTATACTTTAGGCGAGGTGGGAGGCAAAACGTGGTACAGAGGCAGAATCGTGTACCCAAAAGAAATTTGGAACAATTTTCCTTTTCAAAATATTTCTCAAACCCACATTAATTACCCTCAACATAAATTTGCCCCATTTAGCACTTTTCCATTATTTTTGTTTAAAAAATATTTTCACGAACTAAAACCCCGCAAACGAAGTTGTGGGAACCAGCTAGTCTTATACAATTTAGTTTTCCTAGTTACAACTTTGATATAGCAGGTAAAAGTTTACTGGTCCATACTGGATTACATGCTAGACTTTACAGGCTTATGTACACAGGTAAATTAGCTGTTATTTTATTTGCTGCTGACCTATGTCGTGCTTGACCAGAAGACACGAGATTAGGCTCTCGATTTCATGCAAACACTATATCAGCTAAATTTTCTGCATTGCACGCTGATTAACTCGAGTAATTTATATTCGCATATTTCAGTTGACAGTAAGGATAGCATCTTAAAGAGTTAAACACTATAATTTAACACACCCGTCATACAAAAAGTAAATGTGATTGATTAAGCGTCCTGCCGGCTGAACTTCACAGTTGTGTGTACTAAACAGTTTTTTTTTTTTTTTTTTTTTTTTTTTTTTTTTTTTTTTTTTTTTTTTTTTTTTTTTTTTTTTTTTTTTTTTTTTTTTTTTTTTTTTTTTTTTTTTTTTTTTTTTTTTTTTTTTTTTTTTTTTTTTTTTTTTTTTTTTTTTTTTTTTTTTTTTTTTTTTTTTTTTTTTAGCTGTACGCTTGCTAATTGGCTTCTAGTACAGTCAGGGGTTGTTTAACTTAGTTGATTAATCGGAGAAATATTCCACATGTTGAACTTTACAGGAATTCGAAGACTAGCATTCGCCATCAACATCGGAAACTGTTTGGGACTCTATCTTACTAGTTCGCATCCTCACGGCTCCTGCGCACTGAGTTTTCTGTAATCGGAACACAGCGAGTGCGATCGGAACCTGGGAATGTAGGTCACTAAGGGCGGATCATGCTTGGTTACCACTTCCCTCGCTGTCTTAAATCACAAGGTGCTCATCAGTAATGAATCTTAACGTCGACGACTGTGTCTAAGTTATATTTTGTGTTATGTAAGTGCACGAGCTTCAGAGGTGATCCCAGCGGGCAAGCTAACAATCGACTTTGATCTCTAGAGCAGACATCTTCAGTATGCGACTTACACACAAATACTAAATATATAATGCTACGATTGAAACTGCAGGTCGACATATTAAATAACACGGTATAGGACACTATAGAAAACCAACACTTGTCTAGCTTAGGCATCTTCGGAAAGTGTCGCAAGGCATACAATCGTGGAAACTGAAAATTTGCATAACGCTATCAGCAGTTCAGAGTCTAAATCCAACGACGAACCTCCTTCACGAGAAGTCATTGTCGAGTATTTGATCTATGTATAGAGGTATGAAGAAGAAGGGTGGGATGCGGAACTGGAATGGAGGTGCCTAGCCCCAAACAGCAAACATCAACTGGCCCACTTGTGCAATTCTGATCGTGATAATCAGCCCACAGGCAGTAAACATTCGGAATACACCCGCGGCCACATGTGACATACATTATGTACAATGAAATCACCCACACATTAACGACAAGTGTACCACAAGCATTCTTATTATACTCAGATGCTTGTGGGTTAGTTTGCTAATCTGCTTGTGACCCGTATGCTAAAAGATGTCTGTCGTTTTAAACTAAGTTGCCCACATTAACATTACTTCCGTATAATTACAAACATATTTACTGACATTGCCTGATTAACAACCTTTCCAGCAAAAAGTAGACTATCATATTACCAAACATTGACCACTTCTGCCAACAGTTGGCCAACTGAAAACTCTTGCATTTGCTACTAGTGCAGCGATCAGCTAGTTATGCACTTCTCCCTGGACGTAAGAGCGAGTGGTCGAAACTCCAGAGCTCGGTGAATCGACTACGTTTGTCCCTGTTCATCTAAATTTATTACAACTAATAACCTTGGAACCATTAATGTATCTTGAAGATGTTCTTTAAACGAAAAGAAAAAAATAAATATGATAAACACTTATCAACTCTCTATCAGTGATTAGTCAAACTCTGTGTTCCCAGAAGAGTTAGTGAATTTAGACGCTGTGTAACAATATAAAATGGTATAAGAGAGAGCAAGTGAGCAGGTTTAGTGACCGCGTTCAGCCACATGGGGCACCCTGGCAGTTATCTTGGATCGCAGGCGCGTACAGAGCTGTCGCCAGTATGTCTTCCTCGGCCGCTGTTGTCCGGGAGGCTAGCGATAAGCGCCTACAAGGGACAGACGTCGCGGCGTGGCGCCCAGTGATGGACGCACCAGGATCTCTCCTCACCCCGGCGACCCTGCCGTCCTGGAGTTCTGGCTCTCAGCACGCCACGGCGTCAGCTTAGGTTTTCCCGCTTTCTATTGTATTCCGCATTCTACGTCCAACTACAGTATGCTACGTAGCACATCAAAGCTTATCTTTTCATACTTGTACCAAATACTTACAGTTCAGACGTCACGTTTAGCAAATTATTTGTCGTATATGAAGTATTGCGGTTGGCTGCAGATAAACTATGGACATCTATAGTTTTCGCGTAATGACGTAACAGCGTCATATTTTTTCCTTTACTTGAGTTGTTAAAAACACAAACATTTACTGCAAATTGCACAGATAATGGAAATTTATAGGCCTATTTATTTTTATTGCATATATTTGAATATTTACGCCCGTATAATATTCCAAAAGAAAAAGAAAAGTTATAAAAATGAATGGAAACTTAGGTGTTTTTTTGCCTTATTCCGACCTGTCCCTCACTTTTTGGTCTCCTTTCACTTACCACTTCTTAAAAATAATAAAAACCAAATATTTTGTAGTGTTTAATTTTTAGTTAAATAAGATAGTTAATTTTTTACGTTCAACAAAGTTATATATTTCCCCGTAGACATTTGATTTATCTAAGAATCTGCCGTCGAAAAAAGTTGGTCTCAGGAAAATACGATCACAGATATAAACAACAGCATTACTATTTGTTATAATTAAAATAATAACGAATCATTATTTTGCCAAATTCCTTAAATAATGCAGAAAACATTTTTTTTAATTCATCGTATCAAAATGCAACTAACAAACAAATAGGTTTTTTTACACAGAAAAAGTTATATTAAAGTAATGTTAAAAAACTGATCTCATTTCACATCTTTACTTCGGTTCTTCGTGGTCTTCCGAAATCACTTTAAGGGCTTGGGCCCGAGTTTCTCGGCTTTCGAGAGAATTTTTTTAAAATCCATACGGGAGTCGATATTGTAAAATTACTTCGTAACTTTGTTGCAAATTGTTATACTATGCAATGTAATTTTTCGAGACAAACTGTATGATGCGTATAGCTACTTGATCACTTAAAAGGAAATTTCGTTAATTAACTAATTAGCAACTATTTTGCAGTCTTCTGGCTCGACAAAATTACAGTACGCAGATTAAATCAGTCATAACAAAGTTACGAAGTGATTTTACGATATCGGCTTCCATTTATGTTTTCAAAAAAAATTGTCGTTAAATCCGAAGAAACTCGGTCCCATGCCCTTAAGTAAATGCTGATGTGGTTCATTTGTTTTTTCTTTATTTTTTATTTTAGGTACTAATCTACTTTTCATAATTTTTACTTTACTGAGATATGCTGTTGTGCCAAAACTGTAAAATAAAATAGAACATACATTCACACAGGAAACGCAGACAACAGTATCTCCAAAACAATAAATGCCCCGGGTAAATATAAAAGTAATTAATATTGTACCGACGGTCTTCCTTTTGGTTGCGGCCTCATTGTAGTTGACTTTGCTGTTCTGTGTTTAAAGAAAACATTCTTTGTAAAACCTACTAAGCTTTTCCAAAATTTGTTAGCCGTTGAACTGGGTTACAGTAATTTTGAAATTCAGTCGTTGACTATAATATACTTTTTGACGGGCTGCTATTATAAATTGCGAATATGATAAATATTGTAGTAAAAAAAAACATTTATATGGCGAATTACGGGAACAAGTAGATTGATTCTAACAAAATTGATCGATTTTTACATTTATTCCTAACTTTAATTTCTAAAGGAAATGTATTTATTTAGGCACACAATTTTTGAAGGATGTGTAACGTGAATAAATATGTTACGCAAATTTAAGAAACATATTTAAGATTCAACGAAATGTAATATTGTTTCAGTTTGATAGTTTACTTATTGTTACATATGTTTTATTACTGGAATTCTGCCATTTTTTAAACATAAAATTTGACGAATAACATTTTATGCCATTTGTGTCTCCTCCATTAAAAAAAAAAACATGCTTAAATTCATATTGTAAAATACATTAAGGATATAATTTTGACGAAAGTAACCAAACTTTATATTTTAGTGTTTAATATTTTAAGTTTTATACGAAATTAGGTTTATTGTTGTAGATACGCAATTTCGGAACAAAATTGTTTCATTAAGTAAATGCCATGTAACATATATTCGAAATACGAAAATATAATTAATTTTAATATTAAATATCTGTAGAGAATTCCCTAAGCATTGAAATTCCGGCATACGAAATTTCAACAAATGCTATTTTTCTACATATTTTAGTGTTTAAGAACATTTTTTTTTTTTTAACACTTGCAC
>PNEQ01071227.1:72039-139206 GCA_003012365.1 Medauroidea extradentata
TATATATATATATATATATATATATATATATATATATATATATATATATATATATATATGTATATATATATATATTGTGTTAAGAAATTAACAGCCCAAACTCCGGAGGCGATTTCTTGTGAAAAAGTAAGCCAACATTTTATGGGAAGTTTTCAAAACAAATTAGTATTAAGGAAGTTATGAGCCCTTGAAAATCGAGTGTAAAAATAGTATTTTGTCCAAATATCAAAAAAGTTTTTAGTTAAATTACGAATCTGTGGTTGATGTTAACTATTATTGGGATCTTCAACCTGTAAAAATTTCAGCCTTGGTATATTTTGGTTGTTCCCTTCCATGAAAATAATAAGGGCGGCCTCCCTCATTTTACATAAAATTACTTTGCCGTATGTTTAGTGAACGTTTCATGTTATATATTCGGGCAGTACATCGTAAGAAACAGAAAATGTCCTCTTGTTGCAAGTTCCTAGAATGAACCGTTTACCAGATAAATGCACATAGCTGTTGCTATGACAACGCAACGCCTGGTACATAGGCAAAAAGTGCTATTCCTTCAAGGTATTATTGCCGGTTTGTACATGCGCCGTTCTCTCAGAAATGCAAATTGGGTTGCAGTTTTTCTAAGCGTGTTGCAAAATCAATTCAATTATCTTAAAAATTCTTAGGGTCGACTTCGACAAATTTAGTAACAATTCTGGTTTTGCAGCATTTTTACGAAATTTCCTTTTCTTTTCGAAGAGAAAAATTCATGAATTTTACAAACAACACAGCATTATTTTTAGTACAGTCTGAAATAATTGCAATCGTTTTGAATACGATTTATTTATTTGTGTCGCTGAATAACAGAAGCAGAGTGTTATGATCCCCAAAACAACTAGCTACGGTCGTAAAATTAACTTATCATAGCACTTCATTTCTGTCATACAGCGAAAATAATCAAATAAACAAATAAAACAATTGGAATCGTATAAAAATGTTTGAGAATTTACGAAAAGGATATACAGATGTTTTAAAAACATAATGGACTCCCTACAAATAAAAACACATTTTATTAAATTATTGCAAACCGAACTTGTTGTTAGATTTATCGAGTCGCAACAAAGTATTTTAAGTTTATTTGGCTGGATTTAGCGATGTTTAAAAAATTACTGCTTCACAGGTTACATTTTCCTGAGAGAACGGCAAACGTAAAAACCAATAAAACCTTAACGGAATACTACTTTTGCCTACGTACCAGGCGTTTTGTTGTCATAGCAACAGTGATTTGCATTTATCTGGTAAACGGTTCATTCTAGGAACTTGCAACAAGAGGACATTTTCTGTTTCTTACGATGTACTGCCCGAATATATAACATGAAGCGTTCACTATGCATAGAGGCAAAGTAATTGTATATAATATGAGGGTAGCAGCCCTTACTATTTTCATGAAATGGGATGATATCAAGGCTGAAATTTTTACTGGTTTAAGATCTCAATAATACTTAATATCAACCACAGGTTCGTTATTCAACTAAAAACCTTTTTGGTATTTGGACAAAATACTATTTTTAAACTCGATTTTCCAGGGCTCATAACTTTCTTAATACTCATTTGTCTTGAAAACTTCCCATATAATATTGGCATACTTTTTCACAAGGAATCGCCTCCCGCAGTTTGGGCTTTTAATTTCCTTACACTCTAAATGCAGGGTGTTCAGGGAGTAGACGTCAATAAAGAGGCGGATGATAGAGGGGCCCAAGACCTACCAAATAAACCAAACTTGTATAGTCCGATTCACAACTGTCTAAGAATTGTGAATTTTTAAAGAAAATTTGGCTGTACTCTACCTTTTGAACAAAACATTTACTGATGGTGGAAAAAGTAATGGTCCATGTGGAACGAAATTTGTATACTTCAAAGGTGATAAGTGTCGTCACATTTTAAAACACATTTCACATCACTGAGAGTACAGCTTCGTGGTGTAGAAAAAAACACTCTCACAAAAGTTGCGTTTGGCTCGGAAAGATGTCTTCAGTTTGCACAAGGTAAAATAATATTAATGGGTCACATAAATGAAAACCCGCCGTTGAAAAAAAAACTACCCCATAGTATTACCAATTATTTAGTAAAAATAAATATTTTTAATTAACAAACGTCGATGCAGTAAATGTGAAAATGTAACGTACTGCAGCAGATTCACACAATGTATAAAACAGCAATAAGGTTGAAATTAGTAAATGAGTAAATATTTTAAAGCAACTTTATTGAAATGATATTATAAGAGGTGTTTGAAATTATTAAAATGTGTTTTCTAATTAATATGTTTAATTCGTTAGGATAAAATGAAGTGTTATTAATAAAATTAGTAATAGTTATTTTATTAAACCAAATTGATTTTATCAAAATAGAAAGTTAAGACAAACGAATTACATCATCAGGTACCCTTACATAGTTGCTGCTTCATATTCACAGCGGCCGCGGTTATGTAGAGGCTAGTGCGCTCGCCTCCCATCATAGCGAGCTGGGTGTAATTCCTGAATAGCCTCAGAAGCATCTTTTCTGCAAGTGAGAATTGTGGCTAGTACATGATGATGGCCTAGTAGGTGGTCCTTTCGTGTTCCCTTGTTTTTCGTTCCAGTTCCTCTCCATGCTCACATTATTCAGCATAACGTGGTGGGGGTGAACGTGAGAGTAATACGGCATTTTAAAAAGAGGTGTTAAGAGTGGATGAGCATGATATGAGGTGAAGGACAACACAACAAGCATGCTCGAAACAAGATGTGAACTGGGGACCCTTCGCACCACAGACAGACTCTTTACCGACTGCGCTACGAGGGCCGGCACCATTATCCGCTTACAAGACATCGCTGTCAAGAGCTACACAATTCTTTCCATTACAATCCTTTCGTTTCCTTCGGATCAAGATCTTGCATTGTTTCTCGACTAGAAAATTCGCGTTTGTTAGTGTATCATATGATCTGCTGCAGAACATGTTGGTGATTGTACACAACTGTACGCCCTAGATGTACCACATATTATCAAATAGTTTGTAAGCAAAGATGTGGTATCATTAATAAAATGCAGAGAATATGCTTGTGAGGCTATTCAGTAATTACACCCAGTTCTCTATGATGGGAGGCGAGTGCATTAGACTCTTAACAGCGGCCGCTGTGAATATGAAGCAGCAACTATGTAAGGTGATGTAATTTGTTTATCTTAACTTTCTAGTTCGATAATATCAATTTTGTTTAGTAAAATGGCTGACTATTTCCATTTCATTAATGACATTTCATTTTATCCTCATAAATTACACATATTACATTCAAAATACATTTTAATAATTTCAAACACTGTGTAATAATTTTATTCCAATAAAGTTACGTTTAATTACTTACTCATTTACTAATATAAACCATTTTGCTGATTTTTACATTGTGTGAATCTGCTGCATTACGTTATGTTTTCAAATTTACTGCATCGACGTTTGTTAATTAAAAATAGTGCTTTCACTGTTCAATTGGTAATACTACGGGGTAGTTTTTCCAACGGCGGGTTATCATTTATGTGACCCATTATTATTATTTTACCCCGTGCAAACTGGAGGCATCTTTCCGAGCCAAACACAACTTTTGGGAAAGTGATTTTTTTTTTTTACACCACGAAGCTGTACTGTCAGTGATGTGAAATGTGTTTTTAAATGTGACGACACTGATCACCTTTGAAGTATACAAATTTCGTTCCACATGGACCATTACTTTTTCCACCATCATTAAATGTTTAGTTCAGGATAGAGTACAGCCAAATTTTCTTTAAAAATTCATTAACTCTTAGACGGTTGCGAATCGGATTATACAACTTTGGTTTATTTGGTAGATCTTGGGCCCTCTATCACCCGCCTCTGTATTGACGTCTACTCCCAGAGCATCCTGTATATAATATATATATATAGATTTATTATATGTATACACACATATACATATACACACTTACTCCAATTCCTGAAATTTATATTATTTATTTTTCGATATTTGACACCTTAGGGTGTGAAAGTTGATGAAACTGGACTAAGGGTATTTTAAATTAATCGTATATGTATCTCTAACCCAACGAGATATCATCACGGTTCCACTTAACTATGACGCCATACAGTAGACGTAATTGACTATTATGTTTATTTTTTTTCGAAACTCGAACCGTAAGGGGGTGAAGATACAAGTACAAGGAATATGTTTCAGATATGTCAATGAGAGCAGTCGAACCCGTCGAGATACAGAGTTGCTTTTCGTTTTATGATTATGTATTTGTGAATACCCATTAATAGATTCTAGTAGGTTTCAAAATCCGAACTCTTAGGGCTGAATGAAATATGTTTTTAAAGTTATCAGCGTTCACGCTTTGAGTCAATAGGTTATCGTCGTGATTTTTCACTACAATTAAATACTTATGTAAATGTTTAACTTGTGATGGTAATACTTTGCGAAATTCAATCACTAAAGAAGTGTAAAGGCGTAAAATTTGTTTTCATTTACCTCAGGATATCTACCTAACATGTTGAGATACTGGGATGTTTTTGGCTTCCGAATAATGCTTACGTACAAACGAAAAATGATTATCTTACATTTTATACTGATAAAATAATTCTAAAATACTCCGGGAGAAACGTTGTCTTTGTAAACAATTCATAGCAGACGATCTGGATACGCAAGTACGGCCATGAGAGAAGTAATTTATAGGAAAGTCAATATTCTGTATTTGTATTTTTTGACCTACATGTGGTTGTACAAGCTCTATGTGCCCGGTGACAGAATATTATATTAAATTAAATGATCTCTTAACGGTATGTGTCTTTAATGGTTGTACTCGAGATAATTAAGTCACCTTACTACACATGCTATTTATACCATCCGAACACTCTCTAATTTAAAATCTCTGTTTTGCAATGATTTTAAATAAGGTCCAGGACAGTTAATAGTAGCAGGGATTGACTTAGGACAGTTTTTCACACAGCAGCTATAGCTAATTAGCCTGCTGCAGAGTAAGCTCAACCTGCATCTTGGTTATCTTAACACTTGATGACCGAACTATTAATCTGACGTACAAAGAGGTCCTTCAATTGGTAAATATTCGCTGTCATGAGTAATACACGCAGGCAATTTTGCACGGGACTGCTAGCTGATATCATTAAAATGCATGTTTGTATGTTTGTTCGTCTCGTAGCCAGTCGTCCGATAATGATGACAATTTGGGAAGTTTCACTTGAACACAGGAAGATTTTTGTAAAAAAAAAAAAGAATGCGGGGAAGGTAAAACAAGGTAAGGGACAGAATAGGATACCCAGACCATTTTGTAAACTAATAAACTCTGGTGATTTGTGCGTGCACCCGCGAAGGTTTCTGCCGAAAAATAAAATGACTTTTAAGGGTAGGGGGTGTCAAAATTGTGTATGTGGCCTACGGGCAAAACTGGGTCTCAAAAAATATGTTAATTTACTAAAAAAGTGTTGGTGCATTGTGTGTGCGCGAGTGAATGTTTCTACCAAAAACAAAGAAGGTATATTTTAGGGAATGTAGAACGCAAATCGGGGTACAGTGGTGGAACGGAGTACCCAAAAATGTTTGTGAAATAATTTTAGTTTTCGAAATGTTTCTATAGCGGTTATTAATGATATTTAACATCAATTTGCCACATTTAGCACTTTTAAAACTTTTGTGTTTCAGAAATATTATCGCAGTCAATATAAAACCCCGCAAGTAAAGTTGGGAATATCAACCAGTATAATGTATAACGCCAATTTTCTTTTGAACTAACAACACTTCATTTTAAAACACAACGTATAATTTTTCCGGTTATTTAAAATCAATATTAAAGGCACTGGGGTTAGTTGGTAACCAGTAACTACTTATTTAACTTGGTAATGCTGGTAGTCTGCTTGACAGTAATATTCGGGTGCACAGTATAATACAAACGATAATTTACGGAACTTATTTAAACTTACAAATTTGTACGATACATTTCTTCTACTGAGTGAAAATGACTATGTCATTGCAAATAACTGAGCTTATTTTTGTTTTAGACATTCTGTGAGGAGACATAAGCAAATTTGTTGTTTGGAAAGTTTGCTGTGATTAAAAAATAACATGAAAATAAAATATGTGCCGTTAGTTTCAGGTAAAGTGTTCGAAGATAGATATTAATAGTTCAGGATAGAGTGAACACCAATGAAACCCTAGTCACATTTTTTACATTCGGATAATTTACATGGTAATGTAACTTTTTAATATGAACGAAGCAACACAAGTGACTATCGACGTGTATAGATTGTAACAAACTAACAAGATAACATTTAATGCCACAGTAAGTAATGTTTTTTTATTGTTATTCTAGAAACTATGACATTCTACAGTGCCCACTTTATCGCAAATCACAGTTAGTATGACCTTTTCTTATTTGGCGCAAGCGGTTACACTCTGAGGCGTCAAGGCACTTCGGGCGCGCTTAGAAATTGTCGCATGGCGACCAGATTTTTCCCTTTTCTCTTTATTATTCCCTTTCTTATTCTGAATAACGTGAAGAATACGCGTTATTTCTCTAAACATTTTCTCTTCATTTCTTTAAAATTAATTGTTTACGCTGGCTGGATGACCCAGTATCAGTAGAGTCATGCACAGTCATCAATTTGCGTGGATGATTCCGAGTATTACGAATAACATACATCCACATTTCGGCTTTTCTCGTCAACATGTCTCGACAACTGCGATGACTATGAGTCAAAGCCTCGCTATCACTGTGTAGCAGTATTTACTATCATTCCATATATTTCAATCACTTCTTCATTTACTTAAGTGCGTATGTTTAGTACTTCAGTTAATAGTTTCGTGTGATTTTTCTATTCAGAAATAAATTATAGTTATTATTTAGTGAAGTAATTTTTCAGATTGGTTTTCTCCCAACATTTATCTCCTATGTAATTTTAAACCCCTTATGTACATGATGTTTAATAATGAATATAAATTGGTGTACTTGAAATATGAATGACATATAACCTTCCTAATTTTCATAGAAATCATGCAAACGCCTACAAACTGAGCAGATATTAGAGCATTAGCAATCTTTTAGTGACTCGGAAATTTTTACACTAGTAGACTACATCGTGCTAAAATATATGCACTTTCAAAATTTTAAAACACCAAAATCGTTATCCGTTAAACGTACGCAATGTTATTCTTAGGCATACCCTACCGGCAAGTGATAATATTGTTTACTGTACGAAAACTTTTCCTGCAAAAATTTTTAAGTCTCCACGAAAATTAAGTAATTGCATATTGCTTATACAGAATAAGGGAGAATTTTTTTTTCAATTGTGCGATACATTTTGGTTGAAGAACGGATTAAGTAACGTCGACAGGGAGATCATAAGGATGGATTTGTATCTCAGTCAGACAGGAAACTGTGAAATAATCGGCAATTAGTAGTAGGAAAATGGGCAATTCAGCACAGGGGCTGGGGACAGAGGGGCCGAGAAGACACTGATGACGCAATCAACATGGCTGCTGTGACGTCACTGTCCACCATCTTGAATGACGTCACGTCCACCATATTGTTTTTAAGTTTTGGTTTTTTTTATTATCACTTGTTTACCCGCTAGTCGGCTGCTACGCAGCCGCCATGTTTGTTTACGTCGTCTGCTAGTGACGTCACATTTTTTCGACTGACTTATTTTTGTCCGCTCGTGACGTCATGAATCCAACGTTGGCTGCTAGGCAGCGCTGGTGTCACCATGTTTGTTTTCTCTGTTGTCAGGTGGCGCCATGTTTGTTTACTTAGTTGTCTGCTAGATTGCGTTATTGTCGCTGTTGCTATTAGGGGTGAAGTTGCTTGTGTTTGTATATGGGATAATGGTCCTAACGATTTAATTTTTTTTATCAAGTTCATAATTTTAGTTCGCCGGGTGTGGGATTTGATGTTGCAACCTTTGTGTTACTAAGTATGACGTGAGCTACGCTACGGATGCACTGGTGATAGAGGTGGTTTATATGTGGTATACATAAATATAATTTTTGTTGTACATAAAATATCAGATTTAAAATGCTAATACGATTTTATATCATTATGTTTCTTACATCACAGATACCTCTTTAAAATTTTATAAAAAAAACCGTTTTCCTTCAATAATAAATCCTTCTAGTAGAGTTACATAATACAATTTTACTTAAATTATTTCTAATAGCACATATGTGGCAATTGACATATATTTTCCTAAAGCATAGTTATGTCTTACAACATAGTTATTTAGCTATACATAGTAAGTTTAAAACAAATTAAGAGATTTCCCCGCACGCACGCATGTAATGTTTTATTGTGTCCTATTTCAGTTTTTAAGCATAGGCGTGACCTCTTGTCAGTTTCTAAGCATAGGTACCGATTATTTCAAAAGTATTTGACATATGTCTACGAGATTGAAAACCCAGACACTTATTTAGACCGAGAATCAGTTTTTATGACTAAATACGTGTCGTATCAGTTTTTAAGCAAGTTTTCCGATTATTTCCATACTACTATTCATATGTCTACGAAATTTAAAACGCAGACACACATTAAGTTACAGAATATGTTAATATGACTAAATACGCGCAGTCAGTTTTAAGTATAGTTACCGAATATTTCCAAACTTTAATTCATATGTCTATGAAATTTAAAACGCATTCACATATTAAGTCCCAGAATAAGTTCAAATGACTAAACACATGCTCTCTCAGTTTGTAAGCATAGTTCTAGATTATTCCTAAACTATTTGACATATCGCCATGAAATTTAAAATGCACACACTTATTTAGACCCCAGAATATGTCGTTAGATACTGACTACGTCAACTCGTAAGCATAGTTCTCGATTGATGACGTCACCTGACATTGCTACGTCTTAATCGTTTCTCCGTCGTAGTTGTAAAGGTATTTTATATGTTTACAATTTTTGATAGGCAACGACACAGAACTTTGCTTCTGCCATTGTCGAATAGATAGAGCCGTCGTCGGTCATCTTTTGTTTTTTAAACATTGTTAACTAGGCCGTGCTCGTGTCGTCAGCCATCTATATTTCCCCACTTTGCGCGGTAAATGTCACGCTCCTAACTGTCGATCGTTAAGGAGTGCGCCCTTGTGCCAAGTATATGCGGACTCGTCCTTCTAGTCGTATTTTAATTTTGAATGTACAAAGCAATAAATGCTTCATCGTCAGGTAGAGTTAATCTATTGGTATGTATCGAGATTTCGATTCATTCGATATAAGACTGCAAAAATGCATAATTTATGACTATTCCTGTCCAGAAACTGGTAATGTGAAGGGATAAGAGTTATGATATTTATGAAATAAAAATTATCGTAGCCTCTGACATTACACTTTGAAATTCATAATTTTTACGTCACATTTGAATATACCAGCGAATTTGTATACCTACGTTCCTTTTGGAAAATAATGTGTTAACATATTTAATTATCTGATTGTTTATATGGCAGTTAAGTTATAGATTAGGATCGTACTAGTTGATATAATATTAAAGGAATTCACAAAGTTAATTATCTAGTTGCTAGTACGACTTTTAAATATGTAATTTATATGCTGACGTATCCGCACGTATTATTTAGCACTATCATTGCTAGTACTAAATTATACGTACGGATACGTCCTATAGCAAATTATCCTAAGTATAGTTGATCAAATTAACTTTATTTAAAACCACTTATCTTTTTGTCATAGGACGAAGACATTTCATAAAGACATTGCATATTGATTTCTGTTAAGATATGCACTTTGTCGTTTTCTTATAGTTATCATGTCAATTTACTCTCAATGAATCTAACAATATTAATTTTTTGTATGAGGCGTAATAAGTGCTGATACTACCGATGACGTTTTACACCAAGTATTGGTAAAGATTATTTTTACGCAAGAAGTTGAAATTTACAGATACATGCATATCAAATCATCAGAAATCTTCATTGTTCGATGATTTATTAACATTATGTATGACTATGTCAATTACTTAATAATACAGCTGCAATAAAATCGTCCTACGTAACTAAGTATTTAAATATATAGCGAATCGGTTAAGAGCAATAGGAATAAAAACAGTACCGTCACTTTATTTAACACAGCTATTTAAAAAAAAAAAAAATATTTATATATCCATAGATAACAGTCGTCAAGGTTCAAATGGTGTAAAATTTATTTAATTAAATAAAACCTGCTAACTCAGCAAGTAAGATAATTTGAAACATTTTCGTAAGGAACATATCATAACTATCACTTGAACAAAATTAATATTTCACACAGACACGTATTAAACGCTTCGCTGCGTAGAACCTTCGAGACAGAAAGAATGATGTCACCGACATGTCTGGGGAAAGGCGGGGCAGTCCACACTGCATTCCTATACTGACCCTTGACGATAAATAGCCTGTGTCCTCCATTATTTATTACGGTAGAAATAGAACTCGGAAAATTATTAATTAATTAATTATATATAAATACACATACGATGCTTTTTTCAGTTGGCGTAATCTCGTTACCCAGTACGAAAGTAGTACCAAATAATTCGTAATCGTCAGCAAAGTAAAGCTTTGTTTCAGTTTAGTTGGCTAGCATCTGACGTTGTACGCTTGTGTGCACTGAGCATAGCAGTCGTTGTTGTTAGTCTTCGTAGCGTAGTTTTGTACTACGTCCAGTACGCCTGATAGTTGAAAAAACCGTCAACGCATTGAGCTAATATAAAAATTGTCAAGTATATATCTATGAACCTGTAAGTAGAAAACCATTGTTTAAAAAAATTATGATTGAAATAAAAAGTTTTAAGTATAAATAATTATGAATGTGCAGTCGTATATTTATATATACATAACAGTAGAAACAAACTACGGGTTAATAAGCTCTTTTCATGAATTGTTTGAAGAATTGTTCGTACTGTGTTGTTTAAACAGTGATAGTTAAAAAAAACTGTTAACGCATTGCGCTAATATAAAGAGACAAATGTCTAAGAGACATAATATTTAGTATATTGCACAGTTGTTTGTCTCGTTATTTTATATATGTCCGTTTTGTAAATTTCCCTCTGGGAGGCGTTTGTAGGTATGGTGAGACGTGAGTGCGCGCGCTTCTGGTGCGTCGGATAGAGAGTGGCGTGTGGCCTCAAGCATGAGCAGAAGTATGTAAACGGCCGATGACGAGAGTAGTTGGGGCATTGTAGTCAAGGCCACTTGGATGAATGTAAACGGCCTGACCAGATAGTGAATAAAAGAATTATTGTAGAACGTGGGTGTAGTGGCTAAGGAAACCCTATTATTCTGGTTCAACTATTTGTGGTTTGGCAAGTTTTAAGGACAGCCCGCGAGAAGACTACTCAACGGTTAAGGGCCATAGGAATTTTGGCCGTGAAGGATCATCTAAGAAACGCCGTCGACAAATGAAGAGTCACCATTGAAGCCGACGTGCGCGGCGAGCCGTCGACGACGTCAGAGTACAAGACGATGGGCGCATTGGACTGTCGGGACAACTTATTACTAGGTATGCGTCGACGCCCCAGAGAAGTGCATTACAACAGTCCGGCACGGATGTTAACTTGTAATATTAGCTTCAGTGAACTATTAACTCAAAGGCAGATTCTACGTGCGTAAGCCCCCGCCACAATACTTCATTGTAACCCAACAATGCCATTCACAAATGATTGAACTGTGTAAAACCCTCGTTTTCAAAATTATGGTTACTACTGTCTCGACCTTTGGCAGAGAGAGAGGCAGTGTCGACACCAGCCGATTCCACCTAGAACGGGGGGTTACAATAAAATCTCAAGTATCTATGAACTTATAAGCAGAAAACCACTGGTAAAAAAATTTAATTTATGAAACAAAAATTTTTAAATATATATAATTATAAATATGCCTTCATATATTAATACATAACAGTAGAAACAGACTACGTGTTAAAGAAACCGTATTCATGAATTGTTTTGAAGAGTTGATCGTACCATGTTGTTAAAACAGTTGGTGAAAGTAAATATCTATTACAGCTTATAACACTGTAAACATCTCGCAGTATGAACGATAGTGTACTGACAAGGTTTCGACTAAGTGGCGTAACAGCTGTGAGTCTTTTTTAAACGACTAAGCTGCTCAGTCTGATAGAACATGATATTATGACGTCAAGATATTTATTTATGAAAACGTTTTATGCAATCCCAAGTTACAATTAAGCACGTGTATAGTATTCGAAAATAATTAACTATATGTGAATTATATCTTATATTTATATACAGCTGAAAAATGTTTGTATTATAAACGTGTTATGAATTCTGTACATATCAAATTAATTTTAATTGGTACCAATATAAGATAAATTGATATATTATTTTTTTGTAACTTACCACTGATATACCAGCATCTAGGTTTCGCTTGTATTTATAATTTAATGTAATAGAAGGACTATTTTTACAGCAATATGTTACCTGCATACATACCATTATATTGTTTTATTATTTCGAACTACCAAGAATGCATACACATAATATGTGAATTCTATGACGATTTACTAACAATATTATAAGCAACTTATCTAATTTTAATGGGAAAAAAGAATTTCATTGTCAATAACAAAGTACTATATTGTCTGTTACTTATGCGCTGGAGGCAGTGGCATAACACAATCATTAACTAATCACTTAATTAGCTCACAATAGTTATTAATAGCCAGCGTGTGAATTTGATTATCCACCATATCAGGAAACAGACTAAAATATTTTTTTCAAACGAAAAATGTACATGAACACTGGTGACACAGCGATGAAAATTTATGTAGCATCGTAGTGTTAAAACTATGAATCAACAATAGAGTCGTGTGCATAATATTTTATCAACTATAAGGAATGTAATGTAGTAAAGCCTTGATTGAAATAGATGTTTTTGCATCATAACAGACCACTATGTGTTATATTACAGGGAATTCTGTTGCATGGTGGGACCCCTGCGGAGCATTTTAATTCTATTCGTTAAATTTCGATTAAAGTTTTACATTTTTTTTATTTTGAATCTGTTATGACTATTTTAACGTGTCTGGTCGCAGTTATCATAGAGTGTTCAATGACAGAGGCGGGTTGTAGGGTTTGGCCGACTCTGGGACAAGAGGCTGGAGGCTGCGGAATAGCGGGTGCGGCCGCCATCTTGGGTGACGTCACCGCCGCCATCTTGTTTCCGGTCGCCATCTAGTTTCCGGCCACCATCTTGGTTAACGTCACTTTCAAAATTTTTCAAAACTTTCCAAAATTAAAAAAAAATTCTAAAAATTATTTTGGTTCCATCCATCTTGAAATAATTTCCCACGTCCATGCTAAATTTCAAGTCATTTGTATAAATGTTCTTGAGCCGGCCATATTAATTATTTTTAATTCCCGCCAAATTTCAACAGTCATTTTTTATGTTCTGCAGCCCGCCATATTAATTTTTTTGAAATTCCCGCCCATTTTCAACAGTCATATTAGTTTCCATAGCCTGGAGCCCGCCATATTAAATTTTTTAAAATTCCCACAAAATTATTGACTTGGTCGATAACCACATTTTCGATTAATCGATTATATTTAGTTTTAGGAATGACCACCAGGGATGCTTCTGTGAGCAGCCATCTTTGTTTCCTATTTACTCACTTGATACGACTTCACCAGTATGCTATATTATATGGACTCTCGCCCCTTTCACCAATATTATTTTTTATGCTTACTTCCAGATATCTATATTGACAAATCTTGACAAGTATTATACACAGAGCTGCATCACCATCATCAATCATAATTATTTCAATTTTAAAAACCTTTTATGGCAATAAATAATAATAAAATACTTTGCATGTTTTGTTCTATGTAATAACTGATTGAGTGTACAAAGACTGTTGCATCTGATGCTCTTTAAGAAAAATTTATGACAGGCATAAGAAATAATGTTTCTCAACACACACCCAATTTTAAGATTTAAAAAATAAGAAAAAACACAGCGAAATAATATTTCATGAAGGCTCCGGACATCAACTCAGACGTCTACACAAATCTTCTGCTGATGCCTTCATTCTGGGAAGCTTCTGCACTGGAATAATCATCGCAGCTCTCATATAAGGTACCTGTTGTTGCCCTCACCCATTACCTGGACTTGGGACAGGCAACACTACTGTTGTAAAGTAGTGCAGGCAGGTTTTCAACACTGAAACTCACAAACCATTATATACAGAGCCCAAACACAGACAAAAACAGACATCAAAGCCGAAAATTTCAAACCACTGCAAAATTAAATACAACACATAAACACCAAAAAATATACAATATTAAGAGTTATATACAATGAACCACGGAAACTGTATTTACAAGTCGCCATTATAACCATGTGGTACAGTGGTTATACCATCCTCCATAATTCACCTCTTGTCATCCTGCCAAGAAAGAGCCATTTTATTAGTTGTTTGTGTGTAGAGAAAGTTGTAGTATGACATAATGCTGTTGACAGTGACTCTTATAATCTTATGACGACTTAAAATCTTCTTGTAGTCCTCAAAACTAATCCTACTTTTGACTGCAGATGTCTGTATCCCTTTGGCACTCTTCATAACTTTACTAACACAATTTTAGGTATACATCTTTGCACACAGGCCGACAAACTCGCTCATTAAACCCCCCCCCCCCACTCATCCTTAAATTTTCCCACAACTATCTTGTTAGTTGTAGAGTAGCATGGATGAGTGGATGGTGAAGAGCTCTTGTCGAATTCCGACATGAAGATAGGGTCCTTGGCGAAATCTTTGTAAAAGTCGTCAGTGCGGATTTCATAAATTAGGCTATCTGCATATGTATACACTAGTTGGATGTTATCATACTTTGCCTTCATAATGTCCTAGTGGAAAGCATACATCAGAGTCTTGCTGAGTTCGAGCACATAAAACACAGCATAGATTGGCTTGTCGAGAACAATCCACTCTTTCTCCAGCTTTACAAGAACAAGGTTTTCGGTATAGACTGTGCGACACTTAAAGGCTGGACTGGCCATCAATTTTTTCACTCGCTGTTCCCTACATACAAGTTCCATCGCTTGTACCTTCCTCCTGTTCTCCATCAACTTTCCGAAGGTAACATTGTTAATACGTTTGAAGGAGTCTTTCTCAAAATCATTAGCTGCAGTCTGATGCTTATTAATATTCAAATCAATTGTAGGGTTTTAACCATGTTTTCTGTACAAATTGTAGCACTCTATGGATTTTCGTCACTTGAAGACCACGTGAAATTGCCTGCTTGATGTTCTGGTAATGTATATCATAGTGTGATATGTCAGATAATATTGTTAAAAGTTTGGAGTGTTTCGAACTGGGAGGGCGCTCATTCACTGGTAGGAATGGCAAATCTCTGTGATTTTTGTGCAGATATTGTGGATAAGGTACATCAACTTCCAGTATATAACCTATGCTTGCATTGTCGGACACAGTAGTGACATCAGCATTAGTATCGATCAATTTAAAATTACAGATAGGTAGAGGAAGAGACATTGCCCACCCATAAAGGTTATTTGCATCTAGGTATTGTTGGTATATTGGATTCATTGAAGCATCATGTGTAGCTGGAAAATGAGGGTTGTTTGCTACACAGTGTCACTTCATACATTGACCAACACCACACCTTATTCCTTCTTCTATAAACAGGTACATATTATAATCTGTCAGCAGCTCTAATTTAACTTTGGTTACTTTCATCATAGCATCAAACGAGAAGCAAGGCGCATTTACATATCGCACACAATAAAGTTTGTGTGTTTCAAAACAGAGGCTATGAAAGTTCTCGAATATATCTGCCAGGATAAGAACATCTGTTTTGAGATATATGTCATAGTATTGACCCAGTGTTTTGCAACCAAACATGCTCAACATATCCTGTGCATGCATGTAGTCCGCATCAGTAACGTGAGTATTCATCAATTTGTTGAAGAATGCTGGTTTTTGAGGTAACTGAGGTTCTTACAATTTCGCCCATGAATCTACATGATCATAGGGAAATATACATTTTCTCTTTACAAGTAACATTTCAACAGGTCGGAAAAACTTGGCAGTATTGATCAATTTATCAGCAGGAAGGTTGTCAGCAAATGTTGCAATACTAGCAGACATAAAACGATATGTGTCTACAATTTGCAATATAAAACGATCACCCAGCTACTTAGAGAATGTGATCAGCTTCTCTTCTGTGTGCGGGATAGTGAAAATTTCCTTATTGTCAAATCTCAAATGTTTTATGATAAAATTCTCATCATAGACGAGGTTGTGGACGAGCACAAGTAGTCATTTCGGGCGTCGGCGAAGTTTGTTGTTGTATTCATTGCATGATGGACAGAAGTAATTTCCTGTAAAATGATTATGGTCATGCACTTTCCAGTTCATCTTGGTAAAAGGCTCAGATCAGTAGCAGCACTCCTCTGCAGTCAGATGGTACAGCAATTCGAGATCAGTCAGTTGATTCATGTCTTCTACATCCTTGTAAATAGCTTCAACTTGTTTGCCAATTTTAACAATTTCATCAATAAACTTCTTTCCTGCATCCATTCCCTTGTACCATATTGGATTTGTAGAAGGTTTATGGTTTTAGCTGTTGGTATTATTGCATTGTCAACTTGTATGTAGATACAGTAACTGTACGCTTGATGTCGTTGGTGTTTGTATGTGTTCGATGTAGCAGGATCGTGCTGACAAGTATCGATCGGCACCAGCATTGCTTCAAAATCTGCATAAACAACCATGGGAATCTTATCTGCATTCTGAAAGTTCTTGAAGCAGAGAACAGGTGGACTACCATCAATCTTCTCTGGCATCTCGATTCTGGCAGGAGCATACGGGTTGCAGTGCTTCTTTAGAGATGCAAGTGTCTCTATTCCAGTAAGACCTGTCACTCGTGGTCGGTCATCATGAGATTTAAAACATATTTTACGTATATACAGTTTATGGCCATGAGCTGTCATCTGCGAACGAACTAGCCTTGCCAAATTCTTGATATAGGCATAATGACTATTTGTCTCGACAGTGACAAGCAGGAGATCAAAGTGAACAGTCTTTACATATTCGACCACATGTGTAGGTACTATTTTCTGTACATCATCAATAGAAATAATGCCAAATATATTCACACTAACACCAGGATTATTTGCTTCAAAAATCTTTATATGCTGTACAGGTGTAGGAAAGTCAATACCAGCAAAATTTAATTTATCCTCCAAATCTTGGTACTGATGACTCACACACTCGGCATGTTCTCCTACTACGAACCTTGCCAAGATCGCCCACTTAAAACATTGGTGATCACTGTTCTGTGGGTTAATTACAGTATTTGTGTTTTTACCAATATCTGGAAGTTCTGTATAGCTTGAGGCATGCAAGGGGTCGAGCTTATTAATTCTCAGCTAGAGACATTTGACTTCCACCAGTGTCCAGACACTATCCTTACCCTGAAACTCAGTCTCTTCATTGCACATCTTTTCAATGCAGGCTGCCACAGCCTCCTCGATATCATGAATATTGTAGACTGGTATGTTTTTGGTCTTGAATGCATGTGTCGACTCCTCTTCTTCATGGGGTTCAGGGTTTCCATACAAGCACTCTAGACACATATTAAACTTGATAACACCTTGTACAGAAACTTCTTGAACTAGCTGCTCAACAATGTTCGTTTTCATTGAATCTAAGAATGTGCAAATATCTTGAGTATGGTAGCATGTATTCTCTGACATGTATGACTTCAAGTTAGCCCTGAATGCAGTTTCAGCCAGAACAAAACCAAACTGGTTGACGATTCCAGCACCAGCAACTATCCGAGTACGAGGTGCAGGACCTGGTTGTGGCGCACTAGATAGACCAGGTCGAGGTGCATTTGATGATCCTGGTCGAGGTTTGTGCTCAACACGCATCTTCTTAGAAGGTGGTGGAACAGGTCCACTACACTTGGATATATGCCTTTTGCAGTTATCATGCCGGGTGAAATTCTTCTCACACTTGTCACCAGTGAAGGTTTTCTTCTCCGAATTAAACTTGCAACTTTCCTCGTGACGACGAGAATCTCCAAAATTGGAGAACACAGCATTCCAGAACCTGCAGCGTGCTGATGATGCTGGCTGAATGTTTTTCCCTGGCAAGAACGAAGATGTCGATCGAGCATATCCTTACAGGCAATGGTAACTACCACTTGTCACATACCTGATGTTCTTCCCTGAAAGGGTTGAGATGGCAGTTCCTCTCATGATGCAAACCATTGCGACGATTGGCGAACACCTTGCCACATAACCCGAACTGAAGAGATGAAGGAGGTACAAATGTAGAAGAAGCGGCTGCACTCTCCATAATGAAGTAGAGAAGAAAAAATGAAGACAATAAATAAAAAAATAACAAATAAATAATGATTAAGACCGAAGAGAAATTAAAAACACCCAAGAGAAATAATGCAGAAGCAACGACAATGGCTAAAGATGAGAGTAAAATACGAAGACACTTAAACAACCTACCCTGTAAACATAACTATAAAAATGACTAAAATTCTCTATAAGAAATAACTATTAACCTAACCAACTACAAAACTAACTATAAACCTATGAAATCTTGACCAACTAACAATAAACACATGAAATATGGATGTAATAACTATAAACCTAACTATAAAAAATCATGAAGAACTATAAACCAAACTATAAAATCTTGATGTAAGCTCACGAAAAGTAAAGCAGCGAACTCGGTGAACAATCGACGAGCGATGAAGAATGACAGAGTAAACCAGGCCTCAGAGCACATTTTATGAGCATGTGGAGGTGGGGTTATGGAGGGGGTTGATGTGGTGGTGAGATGTAATACAGCCCACTCCATATATGGTCATGTTTGAGAATCCCGTGTTGCTATTGGCTGAATAGTAAAAAGTCCTGGTAAACCCAAGTCGTCATTACAGGTTTGTACAGGTCTACTGGTCCTACCTAAATTTACTTCCCTGTGGTGCAACCAAGGCGATGACTCGTCTCAAACAGTGACTGTGTCCATCGCAGGTCTGCACAGGCCTGCAGCACCTGGGCAGTACTTCCTCACAGGTGAGTAAGGTATTGTGTAATGAGAGTAAGCCTGAACAGACATTTGAAAAATCCCCCTCCCCCTCCTCTTCCCTTGCAAAACTCCTCTAATCACCAGGGTATTGCAACATTTTTCTCGACCTCGTCGTGCTAATGGGAGGCTGGAAATAAGGGCTCAGGAGGGCTCGCGCCAATGAGTCATGCCTCGTGATACACTTGCGAGTCAGTCCAGATGCATGTTACATCACATGTTTGAACAATCCTACCTTGAAGCTTTCAAATGTTCTAGCTGAAAAATTCTTACCTTGCTCAAGCCTTGTACAACTCTACACAACAATCCTAGAATATCTGAACTTATATTTTTTCGTACTTCATCTCGTAAGTAGTAGTAACAGCTGATTTCAGACACACAACTTTTCATTTTTCCAAAGACATGTATTTATATTATTTTTTGAAGAGTAACCATTTAAACCTTTTCATAATTTATCTCGTAAGTAATAGTAACTAGTGATTTCAGACACAGTTTATACATAATTTTCAGATCTCAATATTTTTAGTTAACCACTTATGACAACTCTGTTTATGTTAAAGGAGGTATTAATTAAAAGGAATTACTAAATTGCTAGGAAATGAAAGTCATGAAAATTAATTTCATCATGTTTTTTTTTCTCCATGTAATACATACATACACATTTATACATACATCATACCAGCATTTCCCATCATATACCAGTGTCCAGTTTTAGGCACACAATACACTATTATCACAAAAATGTATTTCATACATCGTTATTCATGGTCTTCAAGTACTTTTAAAATGACTTTGAGTATAGCACGAACTTGTTTCCGTACCAAGGTAGCAAGGTAATCCTCTCCTACAACAGAACACATAAATGTAGAATCACCAACAATATACTGTCCTTCCATGGTTGTCTGGTCTCCAAAATCATAACTTAGAATTTGGTCACCATCTTCAGCATCGTTACAGGATTGAGAGGTGGCTTCAGTCTCGGAGAGGTCGGGCGACAAGATTAATTGCTTTTGCAGCAGTGCATGAGCTACAACATCTTCATTGGAGGAAGGAAGTGGTGTATTGCTCCGCATGTTGAACACTACACATTTATATTCAGGATAGCAGCCAATCATCTCTTGACAATGTTCCCAGCTCGTAGGATAATGTGCACACAGCCAATGTTCACCCAAATTGCACTCTTCAGTGTATTCACGGTAGTTTCCTTCACCGTCCCAGTAGGAATACATCACACACTGATCTCCAGGCTTTATGTGCTCTTAGTGCTTGGCAAGAGAGAAGTTCTGCATATTGTCACGTTGCTGGTCTACAGAGAACTAAGTACCTTCACAAGAGAGTTGTGGAGGAGGAGCCTTAGCAGGGCACTGGGAAAAACCCAGAAACTGGTACAGACCAGTAAAGTCATCTTCTACATGGAAAATTGGAACAATTTATCAGAATGTCCCATATTCTCGTACACATACGACTGAAATGGCACCTGATATAGCAGAACAAACTTCCAGAAATTTCTGCTGCATTTTCACTTGCAGACTCATCATTACACGCTGCCTCCTCCATCTTGACTGGTAATTAAGAATTGACACACAACACACACACACACACACACACACACACATATATATATATATATATATATATATATATATATATATATATATATATATATATATATATATATATATATATATATATACAGTCTCTTGTAATGTCCCTTCAAAAATTTTGCTGGTGAGAAATTAATATCTTGCAACAGTTTTTCTCTATACACAGGGCTCAGATGAGAAGCACAACCTACTGTAAGGAATTGGGTATGTGTAGATGTTATTGCACTTATGTTATGTTGCAGTCCATCACATTTATCCATAACAACACACTCTGGTGTCTCAACCCTCGATTCCAATTGGTCCAAAGTCAATGGTAGTGGCAAAAATGGTTTGCATAAATGAACTGGGCAGTTAACACCTTCACATGCAAAACAAGTTGTAACATTGCTTGTAGTGCATGGTAAGAAGGGGTTGATCATTACACGAATGTGGTTACCATCTCTACACATTTCAAAATAAGTTCTGTTCAGAATTTCTCCGCTCCACTCTTCAGTTTCAAATTGAATTTCATAAATTGCACACTATTTGCTGGAAACCATGTAGGCATAGTTATCTGCCCAGGGCTCGAACATGGGGCGAGGTATAACTTCCTCATTGGTAGGGTCAGGCTGTAGTATTGGTTTGTAGTCTTGAACATCATTGGAGTCTTCAGGGTCACTAAAATTTACGTTAATGTCGTTGCGAGCTTCGTAACTAAAGTATTTATAAATGTCATTACGAATTTTGTCACTAAAGTTGATATGAATGTTGTTGGTATCTTCTATCATTTTTCTATGTTTCTCGTAAACCTCCTGCTTGATGCATGAAAATAGAAAACTTCCAGTTCCATGGCCCCTGTACATGATGATAGGAGCACAGTACAGATTAACAAGTTGGCTATGATGAAAAATACACTTCACACATCAGAGGCGTGCATGGAGACGTCCAACAAACATTCCTGTTCTTCAAAATGGTAGTGTGGGTCCAGCCACTGCACCTTTCTACCCAGCGAATAACTTGTTCATCACGTCTTAGTATGTAGGAGATACAACTCTCACTGTTGTGGCGAATGATGATCTCACCTTTAGCTCGATTAATAAGCTCCTCAGTTGTGGATGGTAGCTGGCTATCTGGACGTAGATTGAAAACTGGACAGTCTACAAACTTGCAGGGAACATACGTCACACTGAACACGTCTTCGTCGTTGATCCACAGAAAGTGTTCAAGTCCATTGCAGAATTCGAGATGCTCTGGAAGACAAACAGGTATGTAGTGCACCCGACGAAAACCAACTTCCGCCTCGATGTAGTCGTGGAACTCTTCTGGTCGAAATCTGATGTTCATTGTTTACCGTGCTGTGAGTAATGTAGCTACATGACCGAGTGGTTGCGACAGACTGTGCGGCCTCCCGTCCTGGCCTGCTATATACTATCTACTCTGACGTCACTGGGGTTCCCAAACACCACAGCCGTAGCAGTAGCAGTAGCACGTACAGGCGCGAACAGGTCTGGTCCCGCTCACACGACTCGCAGCCGTGTTCAAACTTGTCAAACTTTGTGTTCAAGTAGCAAAGCGACGGACACTCGTACATAGTTTGCAAGTCGATAATATTAACATTTTCATTGCAATGAATACTTAGCCATTTTTTCTGCTTCACCTAAGCAACAATGACAACTTCATCACCTATAATTTCAGTTAATACTTCCTTATTTTTCTCATAATCCTCATATCCGTCTTCCCAGTTTAGTCCATAATATATTTTTTGAGCCATTTATTGGAGTGTTTACATTTCATATCGAACAATTTCCAGTGAAATGGAGGTAGGAAGCTATGCGTTATCACTTTTCCGTCATGGTATGCTATGCTAAACTCTTTAAGAATAAATTCGAGTTGAGACTGGAAGCCCTGGATGCTTGTGTACATAGTGGCGGCCAAGATCGAACTGAGCTTAAGTTAGTATTTCCACCACTTTATCCCTTGCATAATATGTCACCAAACGGTCGTGGATAATGAGAGCAAAGGCCTGCGTGCTAGCAGGAATATTCTCCGCTGCAGTCATTTAAATGCGACAATCAATTACTCCTGTGTGTATACGAGCGTCTTGTTTACTTATGTCGAATACAAGGAGTGTAGCATTGTTCATAAAATCTTCTGGTTCGAGTGTGGTCGAAGCTTCGTGTCCATAGTGTGATTTCTGGAAATCTGCAAACATTTGGTATGCCAACATGAAAGAACCATTACTGAAATTCGCATTCAGGTCCACATACAGAAAACTTTCAGAGTTTAAATAAACTTTGACATTCTCTATATTTATGTGATCAAACTTTGAGTGATCTGCACTTTTAGTATTCTGTCTTCCGGTCTGGAATGCTAGAATTATGTAACGCGGTTTTTCCGTTGCAAATGATGATTTAACATTCCAATTTATATTTTGAGACTGAGTAAGGGTCGGACAAGTTTCCAAGCTCCACGAGCAGAAAGCTACATCGATATTCCTTACTTTCTCGACAAACTTGTGTAGTTTTATTCTCTCCTACAGTTTTACTTGAACATGTAGCCCATTCTATCGATTGTAAAGAGAGCATCACATTCTCTAGGGTTTTCTGCAGTATTCAGTAAAGCATTTGTCTGAGTATTGGTTAAAAGTATGACCAACACTTGTTTAGAATTCACTGTAATATGCTTGTAATCTTCGGCGAATCCAAGCAATGAGAAAAGTCGTACATATATTTCAAACCTTCCACCTTTGTACACAGGGACTTTATAATTTTGTTAGATTCCTCATCCAGCCATTTGGCTGCTGGTAGTTGGTTGTGCGTTAGAGACAGGTAGTTCTTCATAGTAGCTGTAATACCTACATCTCGTGACTGATCAACCACAACATCATTCAGTTCATAAGCTATTTTATTAATAATGTGAAATACTCCATTTCTAGTTATCTTGGTGGTTACATGTAAGGCATTTCCTGCCTTTATTAATCTACCTCTGAATCTCAAGTATGAGTTGCATTGTAAAGTATAAATGTCTTGGTTTTGCACTGATATTCGAACCTCAGATAACAGCTGGTATTGTCAGGGCAGGTAAGGTGAATAAGAATGGAATTCAGTCTTTGTATTGGAATCCTCGTAACTGACGGGCTCGTCCACCTTCTGTATTTCACCTTCCATTCTTCTTGACTTTGAAGCCTAGACTCTTCAAGAACACAATATTTTTACATGTTAACACACTGGTTGCTCGTGACAAACTGACCATTGGTTTGGTAAGAAGACTTGTTTTTATAATTTTTTTCTAAAACTCAGGCCCATCTTTCTTCAAGTGCAAGCGCAGTGGAATTTATTCGTTTCTGAAATTAATTAGTTTATCATCCTGGTCGACTATACGAACAATAACTTCCTGCACATACTTTTCTATGATTGGTGCATAAATAAGATTTTTCTGGACTTCTACCAGTTTGAATCCAGGTGGAACAGTCACTGAAAACTCGTGAAGTGTATGGTACGGTTTACCATTTAGATGTGAGCCGGTTACAAGATTGCAGTTTACTCTTATAACATTCACTGGCAAAATGTTTACAGGTAGTGTTGAATGATGTACTTTTCCACTCTCGTACACATAGTGTTCGTCTCCTAGCATGGATGCTAGAGTGTCATTCCCGGTAATGCCAATATCTTCGCTGCATAAAATTTCACATTTCAGAGTGTTTGCATTTCCTCACAAAACAAAACATACAGCAGGACCTAATGCTTGCTTGAATTATGCTGCAATATCTTCGATATCATACGATCCTGTCGGCACAGTAACCTCTTCAGTGATGTTATTTTTACATTGCGAAATTTACAGTTTAAACTGTCCACATTAGGTACAGAGAAATAAGGTTGGAAATCTATTAGTGCCACTGACCACGAACCTTTTAAATCCGTAGATGGAAAATGCACGGATCGTAGCTCTGAGCTCTTGCCCGTCAAGATTAACGTTACGGGCATGACTGATGTAAAGTAGTGTTCATGTCAAACATTTATTAATCACTAATTAAGAACTTGAGACATAAACGACCACAGTTATATTGGATAGGTAATTTCTCGTTAAAATAATTATAAGTTAGTTCCATCCCATTAAAATACTTGCGCACTTCTGTGGGCGGGTGAAGGTTTCCAAAACTGCCGTAGTAATCAAAATTGTTTCCATATTTTCGATAACTAACCCAGTGAGTTCCTCCGTCGTTAGCCGAATCTAAATTCATAATTCCACATTCGTTACGTCTTGGTTTTGATGGTAATTTATCTCTCATGAACACACCCCTGAAATGAGGTACTTGTAATTTTCTAGCAAACTCTATTAAATCTAGGTTTGTTAGTGGTCGATTGGGTAGTTGGTCTAAGATTGTTTCCTTCTCTTTCTGGTTCTTTATTTCAGACATCCTCCACCTACGGGGTATGGTCTTAGGTAAAGGCCTTTCCCATTTTTGACTCTTGTGCAATAACTTCCATTTGCTTGTTGTGACAACGTTCTTCCAACTGTTTACCTTGGTTTTTCAATGTATTCACTGCTCTGGCAATACCGCTAACACCGCCAATCAGACCTCCTAGTTTTTACCGCTCTGTGTAATGTAATGAAACATGAAGCAACTACATGTGCGATGAAGACTTAAAGAATGAAATTTCAGTGTGAACTCTGCCAATGGCAGTTTACCAGGAATGATATTTTGAAAAGACATACTCAAACTTGTAACAATGATTCTGTGTATGCTGTGCACGCTTTGCAATCTGTTGCACTTGCTCCGCAATCTGTTCCACATGTTCCACAATCTGTTCCACATGCTCCGCACGCTCCACAATCTACTCTCCACAAGACTATGTGTGCTCCGCACAAGACTATGTATGCTCCGCAAATGTCTCAAAACCCATTTACTTATGCTGTGCATGCACACTCTGTGCACGCTCCTCACAAGTCTCTGCATGCTCCACATTAGTCTCCGCAATCTACTCCGCATTCTTCGCAGGTTAGGTGGTGGCAATATACATATCAACAAGCATGAAGTTAATTTGCCTGCCTATTTGTATTACTACCGAAGATGAAGTCGCCTCTCACGAATCGATACATGATCCCCTCCTTCCCAATACTGTTCGTTGCATCATAGCAGGTCCATAAAACTGTGGTAAGACGTGTGTGCTCTTAAGGTTGCTGAAGGAGCCTAATGGTCTCCGGTTCGAGAATGTGTACCTATACTTGAAATCACTGCAACAGCCAAAGTATCAGCGACTTGGAAAAATTGTAAGTTATGTGGATGGACTCGGGGAATTTTCCATTTAGCGACAATGAGGCTGTGGTACCACCAAGTCAATCTCAACCAAACTCTGTGTTTGTTTTCGATGATGTGACTTGTGAGAAACAAGCCTGTATCCAGGAATACTTTTGCATGGGAAGACATATGTCAGAAGATTCCTTTTACCTTTGCCATCCTTATTCAAGTATTTCCAAGCTGCTATTGAGAGATAATGCCAAACTTTTAGTTTTGTTTCACATGGATGACTTAAACTTGAGACATGTTTACTCTGATCATGTTAATAAGGACATGACTTTCGATAAATACAAAGTGGTGTGTGCATTTTGTTGAAGTGATCCTCATGGATTTATTGTATTAACTAAAGACTTTCCCTTAATTAAAGGACGTTATCAGTGTGGATTTCGATCAGTTCGTAAGCCTTCGTCAGTGAGAAATGAGCTACATAATTTCAAAGTTTGGCCATAATGGCCTGAAAACGTAAAATTGGAAGTTTTTTAGTGCCTACCGGTAATAGGAACTGTAGTGCCGAAGGAAAAAGACTTTAAAATATTGCAAGTCAGAGAGAAGATGAAGATGCTGTTAACAAGGCATATATTTACACACGTCATGGTGATTTGATTAGTTTAATACAAAATGTGCTAGACAGAACAAGTAATGATATTGCAAGTATGATTATTGATATCGATGTTTAACTCAGGGCTATTCCTGTTGATGTGGAGAATTTGTTAGATAGGAAACTTATTGTAATAGAAGGTCTGACAAATGAAACTTTTGGCACAGACAAAGTCCTGGACCAGATTACATAGCACATTACTAAAATTGAAGCTTCGTTAAAAAATATTGAAAACGTGCTAACATCAGTTTATAATCCACCTCTGGTCATAGTTTTAGAAGGAAAATATAACAAGCCAAGCTCTAGACCACCACCTAGGAAAAACAACATATAAATACCCTGTCTTGTCGTTATGAGTAAGTAATACAATGTCTGAAATTTTCGGTAACTTACACGCTGTGATTAAAAGTATTCACGCAAAGTACTTGACAGCTCAACATGCTAGAATGGAACGTGATATAATTAATGAAGAAGCTTTCAAACCTATAACAGACAGACTGGACAGTTTGAAGCCGAAACCACCTCCGCCTGTGACAGTGAAGAAGGAAGAAGAACCTCAAACTATAGTGAAATGCAAGAAATCTGCTCAAGAAGTTGATGAAGATGATTTGCCTCTCTCCGAGTGGAAAAGAAAAAGAAGGAACAAATCACAATGTTTCATGATTATTTGACAAACTCACGGTCAAAGGATAGGACGTACGGAGTATACAAGCAAAATAAAAAAAAAATCTTAGGCACAAACAAATTTTATTCTAGCCTAGTAATGAGGTAAAAGTAGACTCTGTCGTAATCAAGCCAGCTTCCGGACTCTACGAATTACTGTTTAAATAGAATCCTGGTACTTATTTGCATGATGCCCTACAATAGTATAAATATCTTTTGAAACTTATGAGTGCTCATTTGAAAAATAATGATTCCAGGAGCAATGATTATAAAGATGAAACACACTCGAAATTAAACATTATTTCCTAGCTGTTCCCTGATGTAGGAACTACAATAGGATCTGGTCTTGATCTACATAAAAATAGAAGACGGGAGACTTTCTGAATATGTTCACTGGAATGATATTAATGAAAATGTATACAGATTGTGTCTAGTAATTGTTTCTCAGCAGGCTGGAAATAATTCACATACAAATGAAACATCTAGCATCATCGAAGAATTGCGTGAAGATTGATACATAGAATGAATCGTCTAAACATTGCTGGGGAGCTGCACAAGCCTGCAAGGCGAAATTATCCTCGATGCAAAGTACAGATGTTTGGTTTGAAGGACTTGTATCAAGCAGACTTGTTTGAAATGATTCCTTATGCTCGCAAGAATAAAGGCTACAAGTATATGCTGACTGTTATTGACTGTTACAGTAAATATGTGTGGGCAGTACCTGTAAAAACTAAGAGTGGCAGGGATGTAACAAATTCGATGAATATTGTTTTGCAAGCTAACGGTCCATGCAAGAATCTACATACTGACTTCGGCAAGGAATTCTACAATTTTAATTTCCGAGCCTTGATGTCAAAACATAAAATAAACCATTATTCAACCCACAGTGGTCTCAAGGTCAATATCGTAGAACGCTTTAATCGTACTCTAAAGAATGAAATGTAGAAAAAAATTTTAGCACAAGGAAACTACAAGTGGTTGGATATATTGCCCAAGCTTGTGTCAAAATATAATCATAAAGTACATCGGACCACGAACATGAAACCTGCAGATGTTGTGGACAACTCTTTACTGCACACTGTTTATAAAAATGAGAATAAACTGGACCTGCACAAGCCTAAAGCGAAGGTTGGAGACTATGTAAGGATATTGCGAGTGAAGGGAACATTTACTAATGGCTACACACCAAACTGGAGCACTGAAATATTTAAAGTGGTGAATATTCGACACTACGAACCAAGGACCTACTACCTAGAAGATGTGAAAGGCAAGACTATTCGAGGAGGTTTCTACAGCGAAGAAATTCAAGTTACCAAGTATCCAAACACGTATTTGGTCGAGAAGGTATTGAAGAAAAAAGGAAATAAGGTTCTTGTGCGATGGCTGGGGTTCGATGCAAGCCACGACATTTGAATTTGTCAGTCAGACGTAATGTATAAATAAAGTAAATTATGTATGAAGGAATAAATAAATATATTTGTTTAAAACTACATTTCTGTTTAATTTTTTTTTAACAGCAAATGTTCTTTTACTGGTAATTGTAAAAAACTGCTACTGGTGTGTCTGGAAGGCTGTCTGTGATGACAAACTTTGAACAGGTTGATACTCGAGGCGATGAGCTGGTCGGGGGTAAGGCGCGCAGTTTCGTCATTTCTTACCTCGCGAGGAGCGGGGCTGTCCGGCAGTCTAATGGTCTAGGAAATTAAGACCGGTGATGCGCGACTGTCGCGCGCAGCTGCAGACCTTGAGTCATGCTCCGCCACTTCAGGTAGTGGCTCGCGCGCAACTTGGGACCAACACATTAACTATGCGACTTGACAGCGCCTGGGCCATCCCTAAGACTTGTGACGCAGATTGTGACCATGTGAAGGGAGGAGAGAGCAGGGCTGGCTGGAGAGTAGGTTTCTCTCTTGTCCTCTCGGACCTTTAGTTTGTGTTAAGATGATGATGAGTGAGAAGGGGGTGTTTGATGCCTTGCTGGAAGAAGATGACGAGTTATTTGCCAGGATTGCTGCATGCTCTGAGTTTTAGGAGAACCACTACATCCTCCATAAGTTCTCATCGTCAAATATATGTAGGGCTGCAATTCCACCTCCGCCACCTCTCATTCCAATAATACAGCAACGCAGCAGAAGTAGGTAACCTCTTCATTATATGAAGTCATGTTTCACTCCACGACATCGGAAGGCTTCGCCACCATCGCCTGCACCATCTTCAGACTGTGTGGAAGTAAGCTCTGGGGAGTGAACGAGTGCTTACTCCAGTTCAGTGGAGTGAGTATACTCATGCCTCATCATCACCCGACATCGCGCGACTCGAAGACCTGGACGAAGAACAGCGATGATGAACATGTTGATGTGGCACTTCGCGATGTCCTTGGTGAACTGAGGCTCTTCCGTGAAGAGATGGCTGCTGCGATCCATCCAGCACGAAGGTTGTGTTAAGGAAACTCTGGCCGACTGCATCAAGAGTTGCGTTATCTACGTGAAGAAGTTCGCCAGCTGAGAGATTGTGTATATTTTAATTAATAAAATTAAGTTTTTTAATCTTAAATTTGGATGTGTGTTGAGAGACATTTTTTACATATGCCTGTCATAAATTTTTCTTAAAGAGCATCAGATGCAGCAGTCCTTGTACACTCAATCAGTAATTACATAGAACACAATATGCTAAGTAATACATTATAATTAATTACTATAAAAGGTTATTTTAAAATTGAAATAATTAATATTGATGATGGTGATACACCTTTGTGTATAATACTTGTCAAGACTTGACAATTTAGAAGCCTGGACGTAAGCATAAATACAAATATTGGTATTAGGGACGAGAGTCCATATAATGTAGCATATACTATTAGCCATTAAACACATATGTATGCTGGTGGAGTAGAATAAAGTGGGTGAATAGGAAACAAAGATGTCTGTTCACAGTAGCATCTCTTATGGTCATTCATAAAACTAAATATAATCGATTAATCGAACGAGTGCTTATCGATCATGTCATTAATTTGGTGGGAATTTTAGAAAATTAAATACGGCGGGCTCCAGGCTATGGAAACAAACGACTGTTGAAAATTGGTGGGACTTTTTAAAAATTAAACATGGTGGGCTCTAGAACTTATAAACAAATTACTGTTTAAATTTGGCGGGGGTGGGGGAAATTATTCCAAGATGGCGGATGGATCCAAAACAATTTTTAGAAAAATTTTTATTTTGGAAAATGTTGGAATTGATGTAATCCAAGATGGTAGCCGGAAACTATATGGCGACCGGAAACAAGATTGCTGCGGTGGCGTCATCCAAGGTGGCAGTAATGACGTCATCCAAGAGGGTGGCCGTGCCCGCAGCTCCGCAGCCTCCAGCCTCTTGTCCCAGAGTCGGCCAAGGAAAAAAGAAATATCCAGATCTCAGTATGTATATTAATGCTCTTGATGAAAATTTGAACGTGGTGCCTATACGCGTCACAAAAGAAGGGAAAATGTTCAGCACTTTGACATTACAATGTTGATGACAGTAAGTAAGAATTCCCATTGTTTTACATTAAATATTTTTCTCGCCTTGTACATCCCAGAAAAACATTTCGCGTTCGCGCAAACACGCACACAAGGTTTGGCTCGTGTATGGTATGTCTGAAGAGCTATCATGACAGACCACATAGCTAAAAAAACAACCTTTTCAGACTGTCGTACTTAAAAATATAGTAACCGGATATATGTAAAACTCTGATTGAATCGTACACTTAACTTTGCTACAGACTTTCCGTCAACATAAATTATATGGTTGACTCTTAAGTCCCATATCACAAATGTACTGGCAAGAATCTAACGAGATAATTCAGTACTTGGCTCGCTGTGGCAGGCTTTTGATGCTCGCTTCAAGGTCAGCTATACAGCTCCGCCGCTTCTAACATGCATGTAGGTCACGTCCTTACGGGATTTGCCTTGCGAACGTAAGTACTTTGAAACAAAATCGCCCATGATAAAAAACAGTAGACGCACGTTTTTGCTCGAAACAGTAAATGACACAAAGGGCGTAGCAGAGTTAAGCGTCAACACAAATAAATCTTCTACGCAAGGGTACATTCATATAAATTGTTTCCCGTTCGAAACAGTATAATGAATACAATGACATTTGAAATATGAACATATCATAGTACTTATCAAATTTAGATTAGTTTATCACAGTATATGGCAGATAAAAGCCGAAAGACACAACATGACAGAAACTGGCATTCATATATAAAATTAATGTTTATGTCATATGCATGCGTTCCTTCGAGTTTCATACCGATACTGATTGAACAACAGACATTGACCCTTAATATCGTACTGCGATGTCGTAAGATATATTTTTTCAATGCTGCATTGCTTTATTATCGCTGGGGTTCATCGCAAGGACGCAGTCCTAGATATTGCAATCGTGTGTACATGTCCGTTCCTAAATTCCAGGGACGTATAAATTTCTTATTTCTGGTGACGTAGGAATCTAACCGTGGACGCTGACATCTCTCATTTTTTTCTAATCAAACAGTCTATGATTGGATGTAAGTACGTGGAACTCACTTGTGTAGTAGGCGCAGGTGTATTCACTTAAGTATGGCATACAGATTAATTCAACCACTGGTATCATAACGTCGTGACCTTGTTTACTGGTGACGGAAACACTGGATGGGATTACCAACTTTCTGGCGAGAGCGAGAAAAGATCAGGCATGAATATTCATTAATAACAAAGGCATTTATGATACATACATCAAAATAAATTATTCTATATTCTCGTAGCTGGTTTTATGCGTGCTGTGAACAAAATTAATTATTACAAAATACTTATGAAATGTTAGCGCAGACTTATAGTTCTAACCGTGTCTTCCTTATGTAAATAAATAAATATATAACAGTCGCTAACCTGTTTTAACAAATATATAATACTTGCAAGTTTCAGACATGCAGTAAATATAAACTATCTTTACATGTATGCAAATTATATATTAATAAAATAACATTTGTTACCTAAGAAAATTTTAAGCTTATCTCTTCATTAGAATAAACACGTTAACTATTGTTAGGTATCGTAAAAAAGCTGAACTGTTTTGTATATCATAGTAATTGTAGTAGTTATACTTACAACACAAGTATAAAACATGTTAAATAATTTAATATATTCTATTTTGTTTATATATGTAGATACTGTTACAAGTTTGGAAGCACAAACATTTCATGCGGGCAATACCCATGAGTTCTTTTGGGATAGAGGTCTTATAATTATAAATAAAAGAGTTAAATTAATTACTGGATTTAATAGCTCACAAAGCTACGAAATACACAAAACAGTAATCAACTATAACTCTCACAACACAATTAGTTATGCACACAATTAGTACTGTTCCACAGAACGTTAGTTATCTTTGACAATTAAAGCTCAAGAATATTTACAATTAATCAATTAAAGACTACAAATCACAGTAAAAGTTCGGTCATATCCAATCAACAGTCTTTCAAACAGTTAAAATGTACAACCTTAAGAGTCATATGGGAGGATGGCTCACCATGTACAGTGCAGCACCCAGAGTGCACCACTTTCTTCCCTCTTCAGGTCTTCGGATCGACTCCCGTCGCCCACCTCCTTCACCTGTCGACCCGCAGCAGAAGCCCTCTTGTCTCACCCAGTACTGCTCCGAAGGCATGTGCCTGTAGCCTCGCAGTATACTCCGACGTCACCAAGACGTCTTCCTGACTTCACCAGGATGTCCTCACCAGCCTCCCTGCACAAACTTAGCACCTCATCCGAGCAGGACCAATAGCGATCTCTAGAAGCACTCCTCTTGAATCATCAGGTAGACAGTCGCCTCAAGTAGTCAGTTACTGCCATCCTCGACACAGCACCGTCAGTATTGTTTTCCACAGCTCGCCACCTCTGCAGCACTCCAACACAACACCGCAAGTGTTGTTCGTCCTTCCTGCAGCCCGCTGGCGTCCCACAGCCTCGACACCAACAACAGCTGTCGTGTTGCCATCCTCGAGATGCAACACCTCGTCAGCTCCGCCGATGTTACATCAGCTTCGACGCCATCGTGATACCGCCCTCAAGGTGCTGGATCCTCATTTCTGCGTCGCAGTCAGTGTCTCCTCTCGGCCCATCACTACTCACGACGTCCATCGCCGCCCAGTGGCAACGCCGCCGCTAAGGGCGCTGTCTCACACCACTCTCGGTCTCACTTCATCTTCACGACTCACTGATAAGACTCCACAAGACTATCACAAGACTCTCACCTCCCGACTGTCTCTTCACTACTAGACTCCACAACTCTATCACAAGACTCTCAACTCCCGACTCCGCACAAGACTGCAATACTCCGCAAGACTGACTCATGTTGCGCAGTTCCGATGCTTTTATACGGCCCCTTCAATGACGTCAATGGCTGATGAAATACGGTGACCTGAAGTCTAAAAATAGACATTACCTCGGTCGTACTTGTTGATAGTCACGTATTCGCACTGGCATCATCAGGGAAACCCAGTGACTTCTCTCGTGAGATGCGACATAGGTACGAAAACCCATGACATCACTGGTTGACTCACAGGGCTGACCACCCAGCATGATGTAATGTGCCTGCCGCCCGCCAACACGCAACAATACCAACAATGAGATCAGGTCCATGATTTTGCATAGAATATAACTTTCTTTGTTCAGTTAACAAGTTTTTATTAAATTGAGTACATTTGCACACATACAAATTTACATAATGCTCCGCATCATTTCACCCTTGTCCTTGTACCAGCATAAAGCACCACATCGGAGTTGTTTGACTATACATTGTAGATGTTCGCACCTATATACTTTTTATATGTACACTACTGACTGCTCATTCATAGCTCTATCTAACAAGGATAACTGCTATATGCTACAACAAAAACCTTAAGGCGAATAAAATTTGAAATATTTCACAGGCGCCTCGACACCTTAACTATAACGTACTTTTTAATAAATCTAACTTGTTTCTTGGCATAATTATACACATAGTCTTCACATGTTACAGTGCGACTTTCACCACAGTAAATATCATACAACTTTTAAATTGAAAGTTATGTTACATCATCAGCAGTACACAGATCTGTTGCATTTTATACACTATAATTTTATTAAACACGACAATACTTTTAAACTACTTTTATACTAAAGATTCTTTACGAGTTTATTAAATGGCTTAACAAATGTATCTTTGCATACCTTTTTTAGTTTCTTCAAACGAAATGAAATAAACATAGCTTATATTGAAGACGTATTAATATTTTACGAATTTTCCCATAGTTTGGTAATATTATTTCTCGTAAATTTTACTTTACACTAAAAACACAGTCGAATACATTTGGTTTTAGGTTTTGCAAGACACTGCTCTCCAGTAAGCCCCTATTTCCGCGGTTGGTTGCCATAATATTTGAAGCATTGTCTGCATACATACATTGTGCATCCGTGTGATGTCAGCTGTGAACGTATTAGACGTGAAAAATTCTTGATGTAAGAGTAGTGTAGATACTTCGTCTCTTCATCCTTCAGCAAAAGCAGATACGTAAGTTCTGATTTTTAATCTTTGGTCACCTATGTTAGTACCACTTTATTTCTCTATCATTCAGCAAGTACACATTCACTGAGACATAAGAATTGTTTTATTCAAACAGTTTTATTTGCTGTAGCGGCGTTGGGAATTCAAGTCCGCTAAAATGATTTTTTTATTCCCGCCAATTTTGAATATCTCTTGTCTGTTCGTTGCGGGTGCGAGCTTTTTACAAACCTAACCAACCTAGCCAACACCGCCGTCGGAACTGCGAGGATTGATAACTGCATATTTATTTTTTATAGTTTCAGGTATGTCAATATAATATGTACATTAGGTATTGTATCTTAGCCTATGTCACACGTTTTTGACTTATCACAAATCTTCATGTGCTGGATTAAGCCATCCTTACGCGAAATCATTTTACCACATTTATTGCATTGGTGCGATGTGCGAGATGTGTTAAGAGAGCAACTGTGATTTTCATGCCTGCGAGCTTTATTTCTCACCAAACTGCTTGCTTGCTGCAAAACTGACAGCAAACCACAGATGAGCGTTGTATCACACCTTTGCAGACTTTTGCATTGTCTACGTAAATTATCAGAGCGACTGATCATCTTTTCGCACCTGGCACACTCATATAATGTGCGGCTAAGATTGTACAAGCAGCATTGGTCGTGACGTTTAGCACTGAAACGACGAGCAAAGTTCTTGTCGCAGTACCGGCACTTGTTTGTTGCATTTAATGACGGTACCATTGGTTCTGCCAGTACTTCGGCTGGAGAATTCCATGAACTCCCAGGTGATATAATATATGCGGGCACGGTAGATGGTATCTTCGACGTAGCCAGAATTGACGAGAAATTACACCTCTGGTGATGAAGCCGTTGACGTTGACTATGATTTCTGGTAGAACTGAAGAAGAAGTTGAGGCCACTTACTGACAATTGCTACTATCTCTGCAGGCAATGTTAAGTGCCGTTGAAGTTGGTACCCACGGTTCAGGAAGACGATCCGCTGCTGACGTGTTCGGTAGTATAAGATGACAACAGGTGAAATTGATGTCGATGGCACTTACCAACGATACATAGTGTCTCTGCAGCCAGTGTCAAGTGCTGTTGGTACCGCCGGTTCAGGAAGACGATGCGCTGCTGAAGTATTCTTTAGTATATACGATGATGACAGGTGAAACTGAAGATGTCGAAGGCACTTACCAACGATACATAGTGTCTCTGCAACCAGTGTCAAGTGCTGACGACGTTTGGTAAACACTGAGCTCAGGTAGATGACACACAGCAGAAGAAAGCAATGGTCTGCTGGACATTGTTGATGGTAGGTAGAAGTTGCTGGCACTGTACCACGAATGTCACTCTGATGGACTGCAAGGCGACGATGTGTTATTCACAGCGATGTACTCTCTACGACATCCAAGAATGAAATAAAACTGCTATATGTTTTACCTGATTATACTGTATAAACCTAAAGTAAATATTTTCCAAAAAAATAAGTATGCGCCATATTTTAATCGTAAAACAGAGTAATTACTTTTTAGCAGCTCTAACAGTGACAACGCAAGCTCCTTCCTGTCGGTGATCGGATGTTAATGGTAATCAATATGATAGGTGAGCCTTGGTAAAAAAAAATTGTCAGTAAAATTCCTATAGACTCCAACGTGTCTGGATACAATTTATAACTAAATAGTGGAAACCGAATTTCTCACGGCATGTAAGGCACAAAAAACTCACTGTACGCGAGTTTTATTACGTTTGCAAGTACTTTGCATGACAAATAAAGTAGGTGTCTGAAAGTACTGGTATGTACGCCAAGGCTAATTTTATTACTAAAATAATAACTTACAAGTTTAATAAACTTCGTCATAGTGTTCAGTTATTTTTAAGTTATAGCAGTCATTTCACAAACACTTATTAAAGTTATTTGTCTCTCGTGGTCGGTCATGATAGCTCTTCAGACACACCATACACGACCCAAACCTTGTGTGCGTGTTTGCGCGGCGCGAGATATGTTTTTCTGGGGACGTACAGGGGCAAGATAAATCTTTAATGCAAAACGATAGGAATTCTTACTAACTGTCATCAAAATTAAAAGGTCAAAGTACTGAAAATTTTCTCTTCCTTCGTGACGCGTATAGGCACAACGTTCAAATTTTCATAAAGAGCATAAATATTTATACTGAGCTCCGGATTTTTCTTTTCTTTTCGAAAAATCACTTATATTAAATTAAGTGCGGGGAAATTCTATTACGTCAGAATTGAGTATTTATTCTAAATCATCGTCTACTTGTAAACATGCATTATCCTAGTTCTGACGATTGATAACTGTTTTTTTGTAGAAGGTTGATGCAAGAAGAAACGTAAATTGGTTCCAGCTCGTTTTATACGTAACTCCATTCTCTACACATAGCAGTCAGTACAAACATACTTTACTTGCGGTGGACAATATTGTTTTTACTGAATGTAAGATACATTTAAGAATAAATGAACATATCACTTTGACTATTAAAAATATTAGTGTGTAAAGTACTTGTGTTATTCATTTCTACATATACCTATGGTCAGATACTTTTTTATTGTTTGGGGGGGGGGGGGGGCTAAATCCAACAAGAGTCTACGTCTCATAAACACATGTGTACTAGTACTAATTCCATGCATTTATAACATAGCAGAAATAAGACGATTTAAATTTTACCTTAATGACAAATACCACAAATATAGGGCCTACACGTTTTTAAATACATTGGTACATTAAAGGTATTTCTAGATACGCATAACTGAGAAGTATCCGTAGAACATAAATTTTGGATGGATAAACATATTAATAGAGAGCAATTCATCATAGCGTTTGTCTACAAATCACGAGATTCTTAGTCTGGCCATCTGTAAGTGCACATGTTGCCATGGCAATAGTTTTTAAGTTGTATGAAGGTATGCCCATTCGTAACCATGGTTGCAAACGACTTTAAATAAAAACTAGTCAACATGTGTCTTTGTCAAGCAAAGGTATTTCAAGATTTCCAGTTTTCCAGAGCTGAGACATCTTCTAAACTTGACTGTATACTATAGGCTACATATTAGCAGATAATAATTCGTCTTTAACGTTTGCATTGGCCTAGAAATTTTGTGATTCTTATCCTGGTCTTCTATATGTAAGGGTATCCTATCGAAATATTTTTGAAGTGGTAAAAATATAGTCCTATGTTTATTTGTAACCGTGATAATAAAATACTGGAATTGTTTTTCTTCGAAAAAAAAATAGTCAAAATTGTTTTCTTGTCCCGTAAAGATTTTTCGAGAATCATTGAGTTATTAGAATAAAACATAACAGCATATCTAGATTTCAAATAAGTGTTTGTGCAGAGATTATCAAAGTAACCTTGCCAATGTTACTTTAGTGGGTAATATAATAAAAAAATTTCCGCGATGACAAGATTCTTTGTCCAGTACCAACCAATAACATAGGGCCACCCATACGTATAAGGGACGCCTGACCCGGAGCGACTTTGTGAATTTTTTCTTGAATGTAATCGCCATAAGCTTGATTTTTGTTCGGATAAACGTTTTTGTATATTTATTCCTAAACAAGCTAAGAATTTATGAATACATTGCAAAACTAAAAAAAATCACTACATTTTTCAGTATTCAAAAACTATTGAAACAATAACTACATCAAGTACGTTAATGTATTTCGTTTGTGTAGCATAAAATTTATGAACGTAATATAATATGCAGGATTCACAGCGGGGAAAAATTATTTGGAACTTTTTTTGCCATTTTTGTGAATAATAAACACACGAGAAAAACACTCAAAAACCCACTTTTCACATCTGGGTGGAATCGTGTTTTAGACACGCGATATAAATGTTACTGCTACTGCTACTTCTTGCCAAACACATCTACTAACAAGCATAAGCGGCAAACACACGGCGGCTCAGTCAATACCACACAAATTTACACACGGAATTAGTGGAATATTTATACAGTTTTCTCTGTATTTTTAAATCCCCTCTGTAGCTGAAAACAAGGGTGAAATAATTGCTATTTACTGTGATTGCTTTATAGTATTTTACGTTCATGAACACCGTATACGCAGTGTTGCCTACACGCTAGGCTCTGTTGACGTGCGTTTTGCATGAAAACTATGCGTTAGACAGTCGCTACAAGAGGACCTTTTTGTATTACTAAGTTCACATTTCCCAATAATTCACTCTAAAATGTTGGACTAACTTGATGCTAAAAAAGTTGTCAGCAATTTAAGGGAGGCCACTCCTTTAATTTTCGTATGGGTAGAAGTTATTAACTATCGTTTACTAATGGTTTGTCGGCCTTATAGTCTTGAAGTAATATCCTGAGTTGTGTCAGTTTACGTCGATCACTGTTCGGTTTGTGGTGAAATCAAAGATTAAAAATTTGATCTTCAAATATGGATTACTCCTTTAATATCGTGAATACGTACATAGTGTCATTCACATTTCCTGTTTAATTTTCACAAGGAATCACTGGCCGGAGTTTGTCGGTGTTTTTTGTAAACAACCTGTATACATACACACCTTTGAAAGTCAAAATCGTGTAACTGAATAGAAAAATAAAGAGAAATGCTTGAAATCGATATTTGCAATAATTCAAAATAAAAATCACTGACTGAATGACATATCAAACTGCTGGACCTATAAACGTGACATTTTTTGTGTTGGTTCCCTTTAGTTCGAGGGCGAGCAGTAAGAAGCGTTTTTTTTTTAATTTGTTCCCCAAGGGGTTGAAAAGAAGTGAAATATGTTTTCCAAGATTCGTCTACATAGGTCGAACCCAGTGGTCTATTGTCGTCAACTTTACTTCAATGGGTCAGTCATAAAATTGCATGTTAATCACTTTAAAGACGTTTAAAAATTTAAACTCTGAGGGAGTAAAAATATCTTAAATGTGTTACAGATTTAATAACAGAAACTTATCGAACTATTTCGGATACAGAGTTGCATTTGGTACAAAAAGACGCGTATGTAAATACCCAAAGATCTGTCTATGGTTTTTATCATAATTCGACTCCTAAGAAGTAGTTTGTACTGATAAAGATGTAGATAGTGCTACGAATGACAATTTCAAAAGTTATCCTATTTTATGTTTACATTAACTTCTATTTTTCACTGTAAACATCATATTTATTTTTAAAGTTTTTGGCCACTTGCACACATTGCCTTGATTATCCGCCCATTGTTGAGGAGTTCGCCCTCTTCAGCAATTTGTGTGTGGAGAGAGGACACCCCCTACCTCCTCCCTCAAGCATAGCCATGCTTTTGTGCAAGAACTGTAAAAAAATGTGGTGAAATATTTTTCATATAAAGAAAGCAAACTACACTTAGGTCTTTCTGTTTAAGTTAAAATTGGCTAATTAACTACATGTGATGTAAATATCACTGCAAATTAATATGAACACCAAAGATTACACCCCAATTTCTGGTCAAGAAAGTAGGCTACATGCCATATTCACTTTAATACTGTGCTTATTTTATATAAATGTGAAAATGAAAGCTAATTATATAAATAGTGGTTGTGTAGAAACTGCACGATTTTATACTTACTATTTTATTCTAAGAACTTAGTTGTGGGAGTGATGGTAGTGTTATTGATAATAGTGGTAATGGTAATGATGATAGTAATGATAAATATGTTTACAACCTGCAGGCTGATTTTGGAGATATCATATAAGAAGGTCCAAGTAAAATAACTTAAAATTTCATAAGAAATTTGAATAACGGTATTTATACAGCTGCAGTTTGTATGTACTGTGTTTGATATTCTTTGAGGACATGCCTATTTCTTGTAGGAATCAAACATTGTGCAATTATTACTGTTTTATTGAAGAATATATAACCGTCATGTAACTGATGTTACGTTACATACATATTTGTTCTCTGTTAGTAGCATCATATTATCTGTCTTAATAGGTATTTTCTTATAGTTTTCGAAACCAGTCACTATATCGCTAAGTACAATGCTGGAGAAGTCCGATATTAGTTTGCCCATTTTTCTTATGCCGTAACTATACACAACGTATAACTCATATGATGTTGGTATACAGGTTTTAAAATCTGTAGTACCTATATATTGTAATATTATTTTCGAGTACCACACAGCACGGTAATATTTCATAAACAAGTGCATTTTATGAACGTCGAGTTATTTACTACTTATTTTTATTCTGCAAATTGGTAATATATACGAAACAATGTCCTTCAACAAAGAGACGACAGAACGCTAAGGGCGGAGGAGGCGAGAGGAATCCTGCATTCAACAGCAACATCCACTGTGTTTCCCATAAGCATGCAAAACTAATTAAGATTAACACCCACGAGGAACGGAAACCGGATCGCCTGGATAGAAGGCGAGTGACACTACGATACCGTAGCACACAACTTTCCAAAAAAAAAAAAAAAAAAGCACCAATAAACTGGCAGAAAGTAAAGGCCCATGCAACTTTGTACATCAGTCAACAGCCGAAACCCAAAGTGAGTCAATCCGCTATTACTTCCCAAGCAAAAATAATTTTGTGTTTTCATTTCGCTAGCCTTGCACTCCGTGGACATTGGGCATTGAGGGGGGTTTGGTTTGTGTGGGGGTGTAGGAGTGATGCGTTTGGCATAAGTAGTATGAATATGAAATTATATGTCACTTTCTTCGATGGATTGATGTTGTTCGGATAGTGTACGCCATGTTTGAAAGTAGTTGAAGAGTCTTGCATATGTAAGTATCCAGAATATTTTTTTTTAGACAATTGATTGATTTTATCGTAAATTGAAAGATGTATAGCTAAGTTGGTAGGAGTGTGAATGCAGACGAAGGAGTTCTGTAGGAAATAAAGTCTGTGTACTTATATTAAAAAATTTTAATCAAAAAGGTTTTTAACAGTTTATTGATTGATTTAAATGGGAATCGATCTAATAAAGCTGAGAAGGAAGTGATTATAGTTAGTAGGCCCTATTAATTAGTGACATTTAAATAAAGTTTTAGTAATATTTTTAAAATATTTTTATTTTAAAAATAATATCGATTAATTTAGATATTGATGATTAATACGAAGCCTCAGTCGATGGTCACATCTTCTCAGAATGATCTAGCTGTTATGTGATGACATAGGTGACATGCTGATTTAGTGAAAATTTTGACGATGGATGAGATAGGGGTTTTAAAATGGTGGAAAGGGAGGGGGAATTCATCACGTGACGAACAACCAATTAAAATACTTTCTGGGTTGGGTAGGGGGAAGGGATAATAGGAGAGGTGTATGGTGACTTCATATATACATGTAAAAAGTGGTGGGAGGAGTCAGCGTGTCGATGGAACTCATCAGGGTAAGATGTGTCGGTAGTTGTTTTAATTAAATAATTTTTATATAAAACTTTTTTATTTAATAGTTTTTTATTTAAAAGTTTTAATATAAAAATAGCTTTATTAAATTTTTGTTTATTAAATATGTGCGGGGTTCGAATGGAATGAAAAATTGAATTTTTCTGAAGACTCGGAAGAAACTTCAAGATGGCGGCAGGAAATAAGATGGCGTCCGAAAACAAAATAAAGGTAAAATATTTCGGATTTTTTTTGTATTTTCGGAATTTTTGGAATTTTTAAAAAAATATTTAGATTTTTTGGAATTTTTGAAATTTTTTAATATTTTTAATGTTTTTGGAATTTTTTAATTTTTTTAAATTTTTGGAAAATTTTCGTAATTTGAGACTCAAGGTCAAGGTCATGTTAAAGGTCAAGGACATCTTACATGACGGTCGGGGCCGTGACTTCACAACATGGCGCCTCTCTCGGGCGCGCGCCTTACACCGGCTCCTGTCCCGCAACCGGCCAAACTATACTACTCCCGTATACACAATCCACTTCAATACATACTAAATCAATAGTAATCTTACTACTACTTTTATAGCATTACGAGTACGACATGTAACCAACATTATATGTGCTTTTTATTAAATTCAAAGTCATTCTTATATGAACTGCACTCTCCGAAGACAAGTGTAAGGAATGGTTGAATACAAATGTTACAATATATTTCTTATCGCGTTCATAATGGAACCGTTTGTTACACTTTACTTTACACAATGAAGCTAAAATAAGAGAGGCTATATTATTAAGAAAATTTTAATATAATTTTGATATGTTCGACATCTTTATTGCTATAAACACTGCGAAAATAGCCTTGGTTTAAATAGATGCGACTGAAACACTGGAATAACCTCTTAACTAAGGAACAACGTATTTTTTTGTTTCATGCATTAAGAAAATGCTTTTTTATTGCTGTTAAGTGCGTCGTCATAGTACGTAGCACTAGAACTGAAAGGAAATTAAATTTTTGAATAACGTGTACCTTTGTTTCATCTGCATATTAGTGGCGGTTTTATCATTCAAATTCGAATATAATGTCCTCGTGTGTCATTGTGTTGTGTGCATATTAGTGGCGGATTGACCTTACAAAACCGATTATACATGTACTCAAATTGACGTGATTCGTAACGCAAATAGTGAGTATCGCATAACTTAGCGTGGATACGCATTGACCTTTCTTATGTAGATTTTACCTCGTGAGTATTTATAATATAGGCGGTCCACTTTAAAGTGAACACTTTCCAAAACTTAAAATAATAAAATATTACTTATTGGAGATACAGAAATAAAGTTTTGAGAGTTGTGAAATGTTTACGCTGGTTTTTTATTAGATGGAAGTTTTCGTATTTAAAATTTTAAAGATAGTGGCATGATGGCTCACAGAAAATTGTAAGCAGTGTACAGTTTATCGTGAACTGCATGTGACTAAGACCACAATTGATCGACTAAAGCAATTATTTAATAGCCGAGCATTTAATGATTTTTTAGATAACATTCGCAGGACAGTAAAATACAGGTGTAATCATTGTATTAAAATAATAGCACGAGCTGTGAGGTGCATTGACAGTACCCACCCCAAGTTTGTCCTGTATGTTGTCATTTTAGCATTGTTGGGGAAATGTAGTAGGTGTGTAATCTGGTGTTTCTTTGTATTTCTTTTTTCATTAAAGTCTAACAATTTAATATCTAGTAGTGTTTGTTTGACTTGTAGTATTATTAAATTAATTTAGGACACTGCAAAGTATAGACCTATTTAAATCAGGTGTTATAACTGCAACAGTGCATATTGATTATAGTTATTGTGATGTTAATATTCTTTCATTTGATGATTGTCTTGTTTCTTTGAAAGAAAATTCACATATTTGTAAAGTGTGGTATGTTTGTACTGTTGAACAATGCTTGGGACGTTTTTGGAAAAGAGAGACAGATAAATGGCAAACTTAAACTGGTGCCGGATACATTCATAGGAACTATTTGCTTAGTGCAAAGGATATTTAAATATAGAATTTAAATGAATAAATTTAAAGTAATATTTTTGAACATTTAAAGGAAACATTGTAATTTTCGCACAGCTATAATTTATGTTGTTATTTTCTTTTATTTTATAAGAAGTTTGTTTTTAAGTGTTTGGTTTAGAATACGGCCGCCGAGTGGCGCTGTAGTGGGAAGTTTGGCGGAAGTGGAGTGAGAGAGTAACCAGGCGAGCGAGGCAGATGTTTGGCTTGAGATGCCGGGAATGTGATTATATTGTGAGTGGAAAAATCGACAAATAAAACAAGTGTATAATGGTCTTCGGATTTATTTATGTCTTGCGAACCCTGATTTGAGAGAATCTTCATGTTCAGCTATAGCCGGAGCAAAGATGGGGATTAAATAACAATATTGACCCATCACAGTGCAATGTTTATCCTACCATGCAGCGGAAAGATAGGAACTGGCTGAAAATATAAATTACGCGGGTAATTTTTTATTGCTTAGTATATACCGACCCGTCTTTAAAATATTACTTTTTCAAATGTAAAGATTCAGCCGTAAATATGTAAAAATTTATTTTTTTCCGCGTAGAAATTCTTAAGTTGCATGTTGCAACAGAAAAGGAATTGTAAAATAATTAGTTGTCTCATTTTTGCAGTGCAATATATTCGTTATTGTTACGTGTAAAGTTAACATGAAAACTCGCATAGATTTGGACGTTACCGTATTCACTAATTCAGCCATTTGTTATTCTTATTAGCGTGTTTCTGTTTGTTGACAAGTCCCATTTTTAAAGAAAATCTTTAGTGTACCCAGTATTGTGATTTAAGAAACAACACTCTTCAGATTAAATCGAAATGTCATTGACAAGACACATCGCACATTACGAACACTGTGTGAAAGCACTCATACATAATTAGGAATTGTATTTTGAGAAAACTTCGTACCGGATAAAGACGAAAGTATGAGGTAATGCTCAATTGAATTTTGATAGATTTTCAACCAGTAAAATTATATTCTCACCGCTGTACAATGTCACACAATGAAATTATATTTTTAGCACTGTGTGTCACAAAGTAATAATACATTGTCACCGCTATATGTCACATAGTAAGATTATATTGTCACTTCGGTATTTCACACAGTAAAATCAAATTGCCACCGCTGTATGTCACACGGTACAATAGCTCGACTGAAAGTTACCCGCCATTCCTTCGCGTGTAGCGTAAGGGCAATATTTGGTGCACTGGTGAGTTCTTTCAGCTTCTGTAACCTGTAGCTCTCTGCAGGTGGCGACGCCCTGAAGTGCTCGTATCACCTGTCGTTCTGAATTTTTCTTCACCACTTTCCTATTTAAAATTTAGGAATATATTTTTTAAGATATGACATTAGATTCTTAGCGATTTACATTAACAGATATTACAAAAAAAAGACATATACCTCTTATAATTTAATGAAGAACATTAGAACCAGTAATAAGAGGAATACGCCTATGATTTCAAAATATAATGATTCTCTACACATATATCACAGTAATTTTCACACTTTTCATCTATGACTCGATAGTGTTTTGTTGCATAGTTCCTATACAAGAGGTAAAGTATGCAGTTAGTAAATTTTGATACCCATTTGTTTAAAATAATATATAATATATATATATAATTATATATATATACATTGATCCAGAGAATCGAACGTGTGTCATTTCGTATGCAATACAAGTGATTAACGGCTCTCCTGTCAACAAGCACTATAAGTATGTAATAAAAATAAGTAAATATTAGCGTTTATCTGCGGCTTGGTTCGCGTGACTATAAAAATAATGGAGTTTCTATCATTGGATCACAATCTCATCGGTAGTACAGAATACCACAAAATTAATGTAAAAACTACATGCATTCACACGTATTTAACAAAATATAAACTCTGTGATCACCATATGAAAATTTTTATTTACTCATTCTTTAAAAAGCCGGTATAAGCGGATTTATTTGCAATGTTTTCAATTAAATTGGATAATATTTGTATTAGTATTGCAAATGGAATATGCTGCAAAAATTATAATAATTACCATTAATAACAGGTTTTGGAAAATATATAATAAATTAAATAGTTTTAGGTACTCCATTCTGCCCCTACATGCCATTTTGAACACCCTACTCCCAAATTATTTGTTTCGTTTTGTACAAACCCCCGTGAGGTCACGCACAACAAGTTAAAATGTCATATTTATTATTATTATTGTAATTTTATTATTATTTTAGCCAACACGTTCAGCCACCCACCCCATTTTGCGCAGTGCCCTAATAAATACAAATTTCCTCGGAGAAACCTTTGCGGGAGCGTACACAACTCATAACAGTATATTTTATTTTATTAATTTACTTTGTGTATTCGTTCAGCCCATCTATACCATTTTGCCCATTCCCACCCCTAAAGTGTTCTTAAATATTTCACAAAAATCTTTATGGTTGCACGCGCAATATTTCTGCAGAGACTATTTTCACTAAATTTTTTTCTGGAAATCCGTTCTTCTTGTTCACCCCTTTTTCCCCCTCCCCTTCAAATTAAAATTTTACGGGATGGAAAGTAAATTACTTTATGTCACTCTCCGGTCCATAAATTGCCTCTATGTAAATTATCATGTTGATACGCTACTCCTTGCTGCGTGAGAGACATATAGGTCCCAGTTGAACCCCTCTACCCCGTTTAAACACCATACACCCAAAAATCTGTTTTTTTTTTTTTTTACACAGAAACATTCGTGGGCTCACGTACAACGACTCAACAAAGTTTCTTTTCACTAAATTTTTTGGTACCACGTTCTGCCCATGTTATCCTTTTCGATCCTCCCCAAGCCGTGCGTTCTTTTTCCGGTTTAAAAAGTAATTTATGTCACTCTCCGGCGTATAAACTATCTGTATAGAAAACAATCATGTCCGTAAGTGGCTCCGTTGCTGCATGAATGGAGGACAAACAAACGAACACACCTATGTATTTACAATTATATGTATGTATATATATATATATATATATATATATATATATATATATATATATATATATATATATGTGTGTGTGTGTGTGTGTGTGTGTTTGTTTGTATGTACATACATATGAGAAAGAATTAAAACACGCGTAAATATATGAATGTATGAATGCGTGCATATATGAAATAAATATAATAACGTCAATAATATGTATGTAATCACATTTAATATTGCCTGTGTTTAACCAATTCAGCTATGCACAAGTAGAGCTTTGCGCACAAGTGTACGTCACATTAATGTATTTATTTACGTGTACATAGCCCAGGCATTTTGGCTAAAACATGTAAAAAACATTTTGAATCTGAAAATTGGTACACAATCACTTTTTAGTGTACAGAACAACATACTAAAAGTCCCAAGTCCTACTAAGCTGGCTTCATTGTTTTTTTTTTTTTCTTTCACTTGGAGCACTAATCAAATCATACATTCAATATGTAAAACGGAACTTTTCAACATCAGCTATTGTTGTTTTCGATGGCTACAATGAAATTCTGTCAACAAAAAAGAGGAGAAAAAACGACGTGCAGTACGTAAGAAATCTCCTGACATTGCCGTTACCTCAAACATTATTGTAAAAGTTTCACAATCAGCCTGTATTTCCAATGGGAACAATTTGGCGACGGTCATCAACATGCTCTCACTGACATTCCAGAGTGCAGGACTAAAGATTCATCAGTCATTAGCAGACGCTGATATATTGATTGTACAAACAGCAATAGAAGAAGCAACTGCAGGTCAGGAGGTCGCAGTTGTGGCTACTGACACGGATATTCTCATAATGCTTTTAGCTCGAGCACAAGAAGGTTTAAATATAAATGTTCTTAATCCAGGATCAAAGATTTACAAGGTGGGTGATATCCAGAGAAATACAGGTGTGAAGACTGCTCTTTATCCATGCAGTCACAGGTTAAGACACTACCTTGGCTGTTTTCGGCAAGGGAAAAATGGAATCATTGAAGCTGCTTGACAAACGCAATGTTCAAACCATCGCATAAGTTTTCAACAATCTTTCAGCAGACAAAGGCCAAATCACAACTGCTGGTGAACAGTCCCTAATTCCAAGTGTACACCAATGAAAATTTCAAGAACTTGGATGAACTCCATGGTGCATGTTTGCTCGTTCTCTTGCGAGGCAGGCAGTCACTGCCTCCTTTGAAAATGCAGGCCTTCCACCTACTAGTGCAGCTAGCCAGCAGCACACCTTCAGAACATGTCTACAGATAAGTTGTAATGAAATTAGATGGACATTATTCACCATAATTTATAATAGTGATCTAACTAGATGTTCGATTTTATTCTTAAGGTTCAAGAATGGCTTGATAACCCACTTTGTCCAGCCGGTTGTGAATGGATGGTGTCAGGTCAATCAATGATTCCAGGTGCATCTTATATGCTTTCCCCACCAAACGACCTGCTAAAACTTATTTTCTTTGCTTGTAAGGTAGATTGTGGCATACGCTGCTCTTGCCGAACTGCTGGCCTAAGTTGCTCCATAATGTGTTGATCCAGATAGAATATAACTACTGCAAAGAATAAACTAACGAAAACGTTTACGATGAACCCCTCGTTTTCATCACTGTCAATGTTACACGTGACCCGCAGCTTTATATGTTTGCGATGTGCAATGTGCTACAATTTAACTTCATCTGTTTTGTCATCTGAAATTCATTTCGTGAATATATTGTTTGTACACGTTATGAATTTTCCTCAATACACATGTTTAGGTCACCTTAGTATTTGTATGATAAAGTGTTGCTTAAGGTTATTTTACTTATATGATCTTTTTGCAAGAAAAAACAGTGTAGCAAGCTTAAGCGGACTTGGGACTTTTAGTATATTGTTCGGTACACTAAAAGTGCTTGTGTAGCAATTTTCAGATACACAATGTTTTTTTTTAAGGTTATTTAAACTTTTATAGTTTAAAATGTGAATATAACATGTTACTTATGATCTGTTTGCAATAAAAACAATGAAGCTGGCTCAGGAGGTCTTAAGACTTTTAGTTCGTTGTTTAGTACACTTGATAAAACACTCAGGCCAAATTTCAGATTTACAATATTTTTTTTTACAGGTTTTCATAAAATTTTTCTTAAAATATTAACAGCAGTGCCATTATATTATGATTGTAAGGATGTACAACTAATCCTTACGTCAGAAAATACTTTACTAACTTGGTTGTGTTGAAGATTATTTATGTCCAGCATTGTACACAAGCGAGCATTATTACTAAGCGACGAATGGCAATATTGTGCTACTGCTATCGAACATCCAGCACTGTCAGTTCTGTGTAATTACGTCACAGTCAGAATTATCCTTGGGGAGGCAATGCATGTAATTATAAATTAAATCACGTCCATAGAAACATGGCAAGGATAACTTATCTCTTTGTTTCCTGCGTTGAACGTGGTTTCCCTCACCCTTCCCCCCTGGCGGGTAGATGGTTCGAGTCCTACGACGTGCGCGCGACCAGTAGTCGGTAGGGCGCTCAGGGGGGTTGTGGGTAAGCAAATAAGCGGACAAGAGCTAGAAAACAAACCATTTGTCTCCACCTCGGCTCCCCCTTACCCTTCCACACGAGTTGTATAACCTCTGGAGAGATGAACAAGCCCTATAGTCGGGCCGCACTTGAAAGAGTTATAGTTTCTGCTCGCTGGGCACAAGGAGGTACAAACCAGTTTTCAAATGGAGGAAAAAAAGATTCTTTTTTCTGTTTCGAAAATTTTATTTGCTCGTTTTTCCAGTCCCGTCCTCCGAAATGCTAGAAAGACGCCTGCAGGTAGGCGAGGGGTAGTGAGGAATTGTAGTGACTTGGGGAAGGGGGAGAAAGGTGGCAAGCACCTCCAGGCTCCAGGGTGCACCACACAGAAACTCTCGCTGAAAACAAATCACGCTGATTTATATTCTATTTGCATGTTGAAAAGTTTGTAGCCAGGGCGTCGCTGGGTGCAGCATCGGACCAAGGAGCGCCTTCTCTGCGCCTGCGACCCCACCCCCTGCCGCACTTTTCTTCTCTCCGGCTTGTCCCCGGAGCAGTTTGTTTATCATCTCTCCTCTGCTTAATAGCGCCTCCTGATTAATTACCGTTGCCGTAGTCAGAACACATTACGTAAGGTGAACACGGTTTATTTTTACGTATGTTCTTGGCGTCATTTCTACTGCTAGCCCGCCTTATTTCCCCATGAAGAATATTACAAATTCTCACCAATCTTTCTCCCTACAAATAATATCTCGAATATCGCCTACATATGGGAATAATTTATGTCTACGTTTGTACGTCTTCATGTTACTAATAATATATAAACATGTGTTTGCAATTTTGCTGATAGTTTAAATACAATATATTTGTAATATTTTTATGGAATTAACATGAACTTCAAGCTTAGCAACGAAGATAGGTACTTATCAATCCCGTCCCCGAAACTCCATGATTCATGTCTAAATACGTCACCTTACTAACTCACTGCACGTTTTGCAGTCCTTCTATAAAAACTTTTTAGTAAAAAAACATTCCACGAGTCTAAGTCGTGTCTGATGTTTTATAGCCTTTGAAAGAACGGTTCAAATTTACATTTCTGTTTCTTTTTTATTGGTGACTTAAAAGGTAGGGCTAGATGCTAGATTTTATTTATCGAATTCCTGAAATAACTTCTGATTTAAAATGTTTTTGCAAATGTGGCAATGTTGAAACGTAGAAGACATTTGTGATTGATTTTAGAGATCGTAATAGTGTTACATTGTCATCTTACATTGGACTTGTAATCATTCTTAAAAGATAACCTATAATTCCCTCGCAATGATTCTGCAAGCCAAATAAATGAACAATTTTACTATGACTTATGTCAAGAAGTTTATCAAGAATATATCCTATGTCATGTCAAAAAGAAAATGTTGTTAATACTACTTTTATAACTTTTACGGCACAAATACTGAAAATACAAAAAAAAAATATATATCTTACACGGCCCCGTAAATCGGCCGATAAATAATATTCGCAGTCTGTTAGACCTGTTAAATTCCTCCACATGACTTCATATCTGAAAGCCGTTTGTGTGAGCAAGGCTAAGAGTTCACATGTTAAAAATTATTCGCCGGTCATTAGACATTAATAAAAAAACAGTTTTGAATGAAAACCATTTTCTTCATTAACAAGAGGAAAACATTGCTACATGAATAAACATGCAGGGAAAGAACTTTTAATAATTTTTCAGAGTTTATTGAAACTCAAAATATTAATTATTTCATAGTTTACAGGGAAGTAAAAAAAAATAACTGAAAGATTCTACGGCAAAAATTCACAAAGCTGACGACTGGAATACTCAATCGTCAATACAATCTGACATACTCATGAAAATTCGATGGGATTTTTTAGCCAAGTAGATATTTTATCACCGGACGTTTCTATGCGGCAGTATAATTTACTTTCAAGTATAAAAAGACCCTTTTCAGAATAATATGGTCTTGAAACCACAAAATCTACAAAAATGGAAAACTGTCATTTCTATAATTTTAACATTAATAATTAATATATTGCGTTTCTAAAATGTTGAAGTACCATGCCGTACCTTTAGCTTGTCAGACTGTTCTCTAGTTTCTACTTTTTAACCATATTAATCTGTTTAACAGTTTTGTTAAAAATTGTTTTCTTCGTTTTGGCTGATTTTTTCGATGCAGTAAATTCTATGGTTTTAGCTAATTATGTAATCAGCGAAATCTTGGTGAATTGAATTCTTAGTCGAAGACGTATAATATCTTGTTTTGACAAAAATAGCTATCATGGCAAAAACCATACTAAACAAAACTGCTCAACTGATTTTCAATGGCTGCTCTCGTTCTATAATAACGGAATTTCAACAATACTTGCGTTTTCATTTTAAAATAGTTTTAAGATCCGTAAACCTCTCGCACAGAGATTTTCGGATAGTAAAATTATTTCCAAATCAAATGACGTGTATTTTAGAAATTCGGTTTTTATAGAAGCCTAAGTATTAACATTTTAAATTATAAAATACAGTTTTCCAATTTTGTAAATTTTGTGGTGTCATGTCCTTACTTATCTAAAAACAGTTTTAAAGTGTGTACTCGAAAGTATATAGTACCACCGCATAATGATACATAAATAAACGCCCGTTGATAAAATATATCTACTCGGCAAAAAATCTCACCGAATTTTGATGAGTAGTTCAGATTTTATTGACGACTGAGTATTCTAGTCGTCCGCTCCACATCTTACCTTACCTTACCTTACCTTACCTTACCTTACCTTACCCCTTAAGAGGTCATTGACGCTATCTTATTTACGTTCGAGGCACGGAAACGAGGAAGGCGATAAGTCGAACAAAACACATCCGTCCAACATCGCATCGCCTCTACGCACGGCCAAACTAGCGTGCAGTGTTTTTCTAGAAACAGTTTTTTAATGGGACTTCAAATGATGGCCCTGTTGTTATGTTTGTGGAAAGTTTGTGGTTAAGTCCAGTGCAGGTTTCTATGGCTTAGTTATGTGATGACGTTTGATATTTTCTCAGCTACAGCAACTTGAAAAAAAAACATTTTCAGCTCTTTTGAAGAGCTTAAGAATCAAGTTTTTAATAAGTGGTCGGCATTTTTAAAATCGTAGGAGCACAGTTTGAAGTGTGTCTCCTTTTCGTAGATAAACACATTGGAATAATTTTTAATTCTTATACAAGAAAAAATATTTTCCGTCCATTCTACAGCATGGCTCACGCGTCCAGTCCACTACCTCTTAAGAGCCCAATACAGCAGTGTTAAATGCCGCTGAGGTACGGCAACATACAGCTGACAAGAGCTAGAATGGCTAGTGTGTCAACAACCACGTCACCCTTATGTGCGTCGCTCAAAAACGTCATGTAGTGTTTGGGTAGTTGGCTTCTTCGAGTACACATCCTAATGTTTTATTGAATACATCGTGACGATTGGTATGGTAACGGGTGAAAAAAGGAAAAATTGGAAGTAAAAAAAAACAATCATAACTTGTTAAAATAACATTTTGAAGGATATTAACATAAGAAATATAAGGCTGTAAACACTTGCACGAAAGTATATCACGCAGCTTTAAAATTAATTGCGTGGTCTTATACGGGTCGTAGTGCGTCTTTTTTGGTTCACCACTTGAATAATTATAATAGCTCAGGAACACGTGTTCGCTGTTACTTGTGTAAGATGCCGTAAAACAAAGTTCGTCGATTACTATAACGATAAATACTCCTAAAAGCAACAGTAAAAAGTACTTGCGAACGTACGAAGTGATAAGTGGTTAAATGTTGTCATCTTAAAACTAAAACTATGTAAAATTAAGCTATTGAAATATTCAACCTTGTTGAGGACATTGAAACAATTAGAATAGTAAACAGTAAGGAGATGATAAAAGCCACTATGAGAACAGAACAAGAATCTTAAGGCATATGATAATGTAACATTGACAATTAGTGGCGATTTCTATACATCTCACTCCAACTTCAGGAAGGTAAGACGTTTCCCGCAAAACTCATGAGCGGTAGTCAACCAAACCCTAGCTACCACCCACATTTTTCCTTACGCTCACTTCCAAGTACGAGAAAAAAATTGATTTTGAAAATGTGAAAGAAATTTTTTATACTCACTAGTAAAAAATTTAAAGGTTTGCATGAAGCCTTGTTGATAACTTTCACTTCATGCTCAGCAACCCGTTTGCTGCTTTTGCATTGTAACTAACTTCTCAAGACCATTTTTAACAACAAAAGCTAGTTTTTCTCTTATGAATGAAATATTTAAGGCAGTTACAACAAAAGTAAATTGAAAGTAAGTGAATTAAATAACTCATGAATGTTAGATATTTCTATCTCGGGTGCTATAAATGTTCGGTACCTAAAGTGATGGAGGGTATTTTCCGCTTGTATTATAATGCGGTACATTCAGTAATTTACATTTGACTGATTAAAAAGTAGTTTTCTTCAGTGTTTGTTTGCATGTTTTAAGTACCTACAAAAGTTTCTAAAATCCTTTTTTGGTAAAGTTGTACAAGTTTCAGCTCTTAGAATACACGTTGTCCTGGCTTCCGGACTGGAACCGTGTTTTGTTGACATCTTGTACTGATATTTACGCATAAACATGCAGACTATTATCTGCTCGGATCAGCCTGAATATGCCTGCTGCAAGGTTCGGCGAAACGTTGGCACAAGGTACTAATAACAAGACGCGGCTCCAGCCCAGAGCCCAAGGCAACAACCTTGACGATGGCCTCGAAAGTCTCCTATCTTCTATCATAGACTGCAGTTGATGAAGACAACTTTCCCAGTTTGTAGATATACAGTACATGATCACAACAAATGAGAGCATGCGCCCTTAATTTATTACTCTTGGTGCCTAAACTTTCAGTGAATTTTTTTCAGGAATTTTAGGCTTGGTAGGTTTAATTATTCAACAGTGAGATCATCTATATCACGAAACATATTTATATTAATATTTAACTACACATTTGGCAGGAATCTTTGCAACAATTTTTAAGTAGTTAAGAGAAAGCCTTATTAACTCATGTGTCGCTATCAATTACTAAATCGGTGCTGTAACAAGCTATATTGCACTATAGTTAAAGCAAGTAGCTAATACTTTATGATAAGTAAAGTAAATACTATTTTTTATGTTTTAATAAAACTCCATAAAGTACATTTCTATTTGTAAATGTGTATCTTAATATTTTAAAAATACTTTTTTTAACATTTATAATATTACTTCATGACACATTTGTCGCGAATCAGCGTAGTATTTTAGAAATATTTTTTTTTTTCGGAAAAATGTTTTACAAAATGACAGCCTACATATGCCTTCTGTTGTGACATTTTATGTACGTAGTTAATATATTTTTTCGAAACAAAGGATGGTTGAAATTGGGTAGTCTATATTACATCTTAATACAAAATACTGATATGTTGACGATTTCCTGCTAATCACTCGAAACACTTCCTTCTACAATAGTACATGCGTGTCAAACTTGGCAGGAATCTACCAAGTAAAAACACTCATTAAAAAAAATTAACATATGTTTTCTTTAAAACGCGGCTAACAAATGCTTTGTTCTGTTATGTTAAACCGGCGTAATTAAAACTTTCAGCATTCTACGTTTGATTGAAATGGTCGAAAGGCTATTTCGAATATTTAGATATTATATTGAAGGCATCACTTTGAAATATGTTTTAGACTCATAACTAGAGATGGTGAAATTTCGCGAATTCAATAACCTACATGTTAGAATCAAATATCCTATGCATACTCAAGCCCCGACTATTTGTCCACTGGCTGCTACTCAGCGGAACAGCAGACAATGAGCGGATAGGCAGGGCTTGAGCATGCATAGAATATTTGATTCTAACATGCTGGTCACTGAATTCGCTAAATTTCACAATCTCTAATAACGCATATATTATCTTCGCTTATGCTGTTTTCTTAGCTACTAATTTTTGCGGGAATTTGTTTAGTAGTTCAGCTTATGCTATCTACGAAGTGAGCCATAATAATTTCCTAAGTTGAGGAAAACGTAACGTATGAGTAAATTATTTAATATTTTCGATAAATACATGCAGACTTAAGTTGCTTAAAACACAGCACTAGTTTACAAATGTCGAATGGTGTAAAATCTTTAAATGTGGTTTGTATGAGATTGAACTCATTGCTCACCAACATTGATATATAAATATATCTTCACAAATCTTGTACATTCAGACAACAAAAACAATGCAGCTAAGATTTTTCATTTGGTTAACGAAATGAGAATTGCCTATCACCGTAACATAGTGGTTAGTTTAGAAATAATTATTTAAGGTTGACAATGTTTGTTTTTAGGTTTAGCTACGGAAAAAGCTAATTTAACTTTCATACAAACATTATTACGATTTCAAAACGGCTTTCTTATGTCTAATAAAAATGCTCTAATATTTAGATAATTAAACTAGAAAGTTCGTGTAAAATTGAACATTTACAATTACGTTTTAAAATACACACACAAAGTAGTAATACTAGTCGTGTTGCGTTTCATTACCACACTTTCATTGCATATCACCATCTTATCATTGCCGGAAACAATTTTCTATGTGTAGTATTGGAGTAATAAACTACGTGTTTGGTAATGTTTGGTCAGAACTATTAAAAAATCATGGTATAAATAGTTACTAATGGCTTTTTACGTGGACAGTGAAAGCTTAACATTTCATAATAAATATTAATAAGTAATTATTTCACTATCTCTTATTCGCACAATTAAAGAATTAAATCGCATAGGTATATGGTGACTGCCGAATTAATATTAAATGATTTATTTTAGTGCCGTGTGGTAATTTTATTTAACCAGCCACTTCAGCCTAAGAATTAATACTAACAGTGTGCCAAATAAGTCACTGGACATACTCAAATAATGTATGTTACGGTGTTAGGCTGCTAACACAATGGTCGTATATTCGAATCCACGTGAAGTTAAGAAATGTTCAATCATTTATTTCAAAACCTAATAAATATTACAAAGCTATAATTTAAACGCATCTCCAAAAATTACGAATATCATATTTGTAAATACATACAGGCATTGGAATATAACCTATAAGGTACAGTGTTACCAAAATTAAAACATACTTGTAACCTTACAGTACGTATAATTTGACACAACTGCGTGCAAAATACGTATAACGTAGCACGTTATTTGATTTTTTATGTTATTTTTCGTGACATAAATGTTAAAACACACGTTTGTGAAATTTTACACTTACTACAAAGTTTTAAAGACGATGATGCTACAAATATTTGTGCTTAATTAATAAGATGTTTTTACAATTCTGTATTAGATTTATAAAACGCTCCTTTTCACGTCAGAAAGGGTAATATAACGAAAAATGTGTGCAATAAACTGTGAACACTGCGTGCCGAAGAACCGAACAACCTACTGGAATCAAGAACATTGGTACATAATACAACAACACGAAGTTACCAGCAAAACTAATAAGCCTACTTTCCTCAAAGTAGGTGCAAATTAACCCTGCAGGTTAAAATTGTTTAAGTACATCTAGGAATATTTAATACTTATATAAATTAGGCAATGATGAAATAAAATATACAAAAAAGTCAGCTTGAAAAGCAATGTACCCGTACCCAGTTTGATTAAAATAAATAAAACATATCTGAGATGCCATTCTCTCACAGAGATAAAAAAAATTGCTGTATATTTCAAAATATTACCTAAGGTTAAACGAAATATACCAAAGCTCAGTCAACTGACTAGAATAAGCATGTCGAACTTCGGAAAATTATTTCCCAAAATATGCCACACTACGCAAATTTGACATAGTCGCCAATACGACATTATGAATACGTGATTAACGAAATACAGAAAGTCAAGTCAGCCTTGTAGGCTATCATTATATGTGTCATAAGTTTGATGATTTCTCAAAAAAAAATTTTTAATACATATGGCATATTGCGCAAAAAAAATACAAAAATGGCTACCATTGTGTAATTCTATGTTAAAATATAAACATGGCCGCCGTTTCAAAATATGAACACGGGATGACACATACACTAAAATGAAATCAGCTTTGTTTGTTGTATATTTTTACTAAGTTTGATGAAATTCTGAAAATTATTTCGTAAGATAAGTAATACGACGCTAAATATAAAAAAACGGCCACTATTTCTAAAATGTAAACACAGGATGTACGAAATACTCAAAGTAAAGTTAGCTTAGTGTGTAGCATCTGTGCACCAAGTTGAAGAATTTCAAAACTCTGGTACCTTTAATATCTAGCTTGATGAAAAAATGTTAAAATGGCCACCATTTTGAAAATATGAAAATGTGTAAACGAAATATATATAAAAGACAAGTCAGATTACTAAGCACTATAATGTGTACTAAGTTTAATGAAATTCGGTTCACTGGTTCAATAGTTTTAGTGACACACACACAGAGAGAAAGGTGATCTCATACGCCTATATTGTCCTTCGGAAAGTAGGCTAAAAACAAATATTAAATATTGTTTGAGGAGGACAAACCCGCACTCCGAATGCAGTTGTTTAGGGGGAGCCCGAAGGCGAACTGCGTACCCCGAAGGATGATTTAATATAAGTCCCTAAGATGGATGCTCAGGAATAAGAGCGGCGTAAAATTGGAGATCCCCGAGAAAACCTTCCGGCCAGCGACATCGTCCGGCACGATTCCCACATGCGCATTTCCGATCCCCGAACCCGCCGGGGATCGAGCTCGGATCGCCTAGGTGGGCGGCGAGAGATCTGGCTACTCGGCCGCTTCGCCGCAGCCCCAGAGTCTTGATGGCCTACTTTGCGAAGGTAATGTAAGATAATAAGTTCACATTTCTGTCTGTGAGCCTGTGTGTGTGTGTGTGTGTGTGTGTCACCCCCCACCACTTAAATATTTTGAACCAGTGGACCGAATGTTATCAAACCTTGTACACATATAGTACTTAGCAACCTGACTTGACTTTTATATATTTCGTTTACGCCCTTTCACAGTTTTCAAATGGCGGCCATTTTAACATTTTTAGATCAAGCTAGATATCTAAGGAAACATATTTCAGATTTCATTAAACTTAGTACTCAAATACTACATACAAAGCTGGATAGACTTAAGTGTATTTCGTTCATCCTGTGTTTATATTTCCAAAACGGTGGCCATTTACATATTTTTAGTATAATATTACATATCTTAGGAAACTTTTTTCAGAATTTCATCAAATTTGGTACACACATACTACATACAAAGCTGACTTTACTTTTGTGTTTTTCGTTCATCGTGTGTTTATATATTCAAAGGGACGACAATGATATCATTTTTAGCATAGTATTACATACTGGTAGCCATTTTTTACAATTTTGGTCTAATATGCCATATGTGTTAAGAAAATATTTTTAGAAATAGTATCAAACTTGGATCACATATACTACCTAGCCTACAGAACTGACTTGTCTTTCCTGTACTTAGTTAATCACTTATTCATATTTTTATAATAGCGACTGGGTCATATTATTGCGTAATAAAACGTACTGGGGGAGATATTATTATGAAATTCATTAATTTCGGCATTCATATTCATGTTAGTTGAATAGATTTCTTTGTATTTCGTTCACCATTTGGTAATATTTTAAAATCTACCTTTATTATAGAAAGACATCTCAGAAAACGTTTTCTTCATTTTAATGAAACTGTGTGTGGGTATATTGCTTAGGAAGTTGACTTATGTATATTTATTTTATCATATGTTTATATTATTACTATTATTTAATATTCCTCGTTGTAGTCAACGATTTTAACCTTCAGGATTATTTTACACCCACTATGAGGAAAGTAGGCTTATCAGTTATGCTGGTTGGTAACTTCTGGTTAACTATTTTTTAACGTAGCATGAAACGGAATTCTTTGTTTCTTAGTGATGTCAGCTTGTAATTCACAATAGTTTCGTCATAACTATTCCATTATAAAATCTACATAACATCCGACGTTATTAAAATAGACATGACAACTTGCCTTGGAAACATAATGTCACGAAATTTAGATAAATACATTTCTAAGAAGATGCTGTGACTTTATAAAAAGATTTACGTTAAAATTTTTGCCGACTGATCTTTGTAGTAGAAAGAGAGTAAATAGAGAGATAAACAAGGTTTCATTTCTTATAATAAGTTACATGAACGTATGTTTCGAAGTGGGTGGGACGTAATTAAAAGGGGGATGCGTGTTTAATTTTTAATGCGATCGTTGGATTTAAAACATTGTTATTCAGGCACAAGCGCCGTAATCATCTGCGGGGGCTCCAGTAGTCATCTCCCGTGCAGATTTCAGTTCCTACGTGTAAAATAGTGTTATTAAAGCAGTTTTTATACATTATCATGCCAAAGTAAACGGTCATAAATCTTAGTATTTTATCAGATGGTTTTTTTTTTTTAATTTGTTGCCATGAACTTTAGAAAATCATTTTAAAATTATTTATACAGGTATCAGTTTGAATATACGTCTTTAGTTTAGTATATTTAGGTATAATTTTGTGGGTATGCTAGTCTCGCGGACTTACGGGAGAACCAGAAAAAAATGCTCGTGCAACCGATCACTCCCGATATTCTATATGAACTGAAATCACGGGCAACGTGATTATGAAACTATTTTGCAAACATTTGAATATGCAGATAAATTTTATTGAAAATTTCTTATTCAACATCATATTTCGTACTTTTCTGAATTTAATTATTGGTATACTTGATTACATGTTACTTTATTATAAACGTAATTTATTTTAAATTTATCATTAAATACAAAAATTAAGTTAAAATGGTGTGAACGAAGACGTTCGAGCAAGGATAAAAAAATTACAATTAAATACTGATACTGTAAATATTTGAAAATAAACCGTAATCCTTCTCTGATACTTATACCATCAACCTAAACTTAATGTATACAAATGATCACTGACTTACTGGATTAGATTTGACTGGCCGACTGACATTTCAAGTAACAGCACAAATCAATGGACAAAGAAACGTGAAATTTTGTGGGGTTCACCTCCGGTCGTAGGCAAGCACTAAGAAGGGGTGTTTCAAAATTCGACCCCAAACTGGTAAAAAAAGGGTTTATCTATGTTTTTCCTGAATTGTCGATATAGCTCAAATCCGAATGCCTATCGCCTTTTTTTTCACTTCAATTGAACGTTCATAAAATTGCACAGCTTACTAGACAGTTTTAGACATTTTAGGAACTCGACTATTAAAGGGTAGAATAGAAGTGAATAACGTTTTTGATTACTATTCCATATAAAGCAAACTCGTTTTGATAGATTTAAAAATGGTGATTAAGTTAATACCTAAAGGGTAGTTTCAGGATTTTTGAAGTTCGAATCCCATGGGACAAAATGGGAAATATGGTTAAGGGATCTTGTACATAGATTGAACCAAATGTGTTGGTCTACAGAATTGTCGCAATATTCATGTGTGGGCAGACGTCAATCCTCACGCCCCATTTGTTCCCAGCGATCAACACCGATTCAATGTCAATGTTTGGGCAGCCATAATAGGCGACATGTTGGTTGGCCCCTACCTTTCACCACACCGGCTCACCAGCAATGTACACTGGGAAACTCTACAAACATTACTTGATGAGGTTCCTTTACAAACAAGAGCTACGATATGGTTCCTGCACAACGGTGCCCCAGCCCACAACTCTCGACGTGCGCGCTATCACCTCAATAGCACTTTCCCTGGACGATGGATAGGCCGTGGTGGTCCTGTTACCTGGCCGCCACGATTACCTGATTTGAACCCAGTGGACTTCTTCTTCTAGCGGCTACAAGCGCTGGAATCAGATGAGGATCTTGTCGGCCGCATTGTCGCAACGGCAGGGACTATTCGGGACAACGTTGGCGTTTTTCAAAGTGTCCGACAATCGTTGGTACGGCGATGTGAACTATGTATCGAATATGGGGGACGTATTATGGAGCATTTTCTTTAAACGACTTCATGGTATGTTTTACAGTCAAACTGTTGAGATTTTTCATAACCTTAGAATGTTGTCTTTGTGGAGCATCGCGTCTTATGGACATCGGCATATTTTCACATCAATTGGACCGGAGAAGTTAAAAAAAAAAAAAAAAAAAACAGCAACTGTTGTTTTGGCACTGCACACGAGATCTGTAATAGGATGCAGCTATGAGCAGCTTAGCTGTCAACTCGAGGCGTTTTGATTCGTAAATGTTTGGGCGTGTAGCATGTTTCCACCGTAATTTGACAAGACAACATACCGATCCCTCTTCGTTCTCCAGATTTAACCTTACGTGATTCCTTCTTGTGGGGAGCTCTAAAGGGACAGTAACAATCCATACACATTCGAAGAACTCCGCACCTCTTGATGCCATCCCACAGCATGTCTTCACCCGCGCCTTTCTAATATTTTGGTTGGTGTCATATGATACCTGCCTCGAAGTCAATGACAGCCATTTCCACCACGTACTGTAGGTAAATTGCTGTCACGCTAGTCTGTCTTTCCTCATTCCTAAACTCCTTTACAGTAATTTCCTGTGATGTACATTTTAAAGGACTCATCCTTTATATCTGATGTAACAGACGTGCCGTTTGTATTCTGCATTGTTAAATAACCAAGATAATTGTTTGTGATTACAACAAACTAATGGATATAAAAAAATTACTGAATGAACAAATTACCAGTTGAACGACGTACTTAACAGTCGAGGTGGTGAGGCCTTTAACAACGAGGTCTTACAGTCGATGAGGGAGAAGTGAGGTGAAATGACAACACAACATCCATTTCGAAGCCATGACCTCCCACATCGTAGACCGGCGCCTAACCGACAGCGCTACGGAGGCCGTACAAGTAGCCTAATACTTTTACATAACAAGGATTAGTTAATTTCTTATAGTAATTAATTTACTTCTTCAAAGACCTCGACCTGCTGCAGTATAAAGGAAAACCAGCTATAGTTCGTTGGTTATTATTTAGAGTGTTGGTAGAAGAGAACTTTGAGACAAAATACAGCATAATTTTTTAGTAGCCTAATTACATTCACTACAATGAGAGGCGAAAATATTTAACTTGCTAAAATTTCGTTGAAAACGAAGAGTGCCTATGGCTGCAGGAGAATAACCACAAGTATGCGAGGGTTGCAGTTATTTAGCTGTGTTTATCGAACATAGAGAATAACCCATAGGTAAATAATGACTCAAAGCATTTAATTTTGTACGGTGAATATGTTTGATATATTCTTTATCTTATGAAATGTACAACATATATGTTGTACATTTCATAAGATAATGAATATATTTTTCAAAATTGTATAACTTATATTTTAGAGAAAAAAAATAACTTTGCTAGGGCTTATGTTAGCCATATACCAGCGCAGCACCAGTGTCATTGCACATGAGTTGGCTGTGTCAACGAAATGATGTGGAATGTCATCCGTGGGCAGAATTGACACTCCTATAAAGCACCACGAGCGAGCGTTAGGACCACATAGCACCTCACCCAGATGCAATTTCTGTCCCTGGTTTCTATGTAGCATACAGCTCTGGAACCAAATTTTCCAGTTATCTGTTTACAGACTAAGCATGTTTCATACGGTTTGTTCAAAAAGCCAAGTATTTAAAAAAAAATATTTTTTTATGTATTGTTGTTGAAACTAACCGCTTGGCCTGAATATACACGACTGATTTCGATGACCTGATGGACATGACTTACTACTGAAGTAGTTTGGCTAATGCTCGTTAAAATGGCTACGTCCAACAGCACAGTGAACCAACAAGGTAAGAGAAGTGAGCTTTATGTCTCGTTGACGTCGAGTTCGTTAGAGACGACACAATGGAAAGAACTGGGTTTGTTAAGGGGTCGTTACAGCAGTTGTTTGGAGGAATTTAAAGGAAATTTGGAAAATAAATTTAAGGGTGTTGAAATCTGGATTCAAACCCGAATGCAAGTCCAATACGTTACCGTTGCTCTAACTCGCTCGGGCCAACAGCAAGTATGTGTTTGTACACCAGGCAAGCTCTGTGTGGACATGTAACATATACACATGATGAAAGCAAACAGCAACATGCAGTGAAATTTTTAACCCTCCATAAGAAGCTATGGACGTTTCTCGTCCGTAATGTTGGGAAGCAATTATTTTATTCGTGCCTATACTATTTGCCAGAGTCGTCAATGTTACAACGTATCTGTATAATGACTGACTTATATTTTTGTTCGTACTATTCTATGAATTGTAGTTGGTTTCTGTTGTTTACCCATGTTAGCTCATTTTCTTTGTTCTACTAGAGTCCAACCATTCATATAAATTTCTAGGTCTTTATCGTATCTAGGATTGCTAGAAAGGTGCATGTTATACGTTTTAAAGTCGTTTTAGCATTAGCATTTTCGGGAGAGCCGCATTTTCCACACACACACACACACACTATATACATATATATATATATATATATATATATATATATATATATATATATATATATATGGGTTGTCCAGAAACAACAGCATAATAGGCACACTGTGCGAATCCAGTGCTAAGTAGGAGACGAAAATGTGAGTAGATACAGGCTTTACGACGCCATTTTACATACACAATGTGGCAACACTGCACGGAAATAGTCAACTTTTACGCTCCACATCCAAGTATTATTTTATTTATGTCATATCATGGAAACGTGGAAACCTGTTTAGATTGCTCGGGATTTTAATTCGTACCTATAATATGCAGGCCAGAATAGTAATAGTAAGATTAATAAGATATGTAGCACAAGAGGGAACTAAATGCCGTGCTATGTTGCCCACGTTGTGTATTTAAAATCTCATCGTACAATATTTTGTCAACGACATTTTTGTTATATATATATATATATATATATAATATGTGTGTGTGTGTGGATCTTAGTATATATGTATGTATGATAGCAATAAACTCTGGCACCGTTTGACAGATATATCTAGCTTCCCCTTACGGTATATTATTTTCATAAGGGGGAAAAGGCGGCGGGGTTCGTAATTTGTATAACATCAATTTTCGTACAACGTCAGGACATCTGTTGGGTTCTGTTATTACATTATAATACGTGTGTGTTTGTCTTAGTTGACTTCATAGACCATTGCTTTGTATACGTTGCACAGATTTGTCGTAATATTATCAGCAGTAATCAATTATCAACTTAGAGCTTATTGCTGTCAGGATTTTCCAATTGGATTATCTGACGTATGGAATTCTTACACGTTGAGGCAACGTATACTATTTATGATCTGATCTTAACGTGTCAGGAAATTGGCATAAGTAAAATAAAAAAGATAATATCTTTGTCAAATGTGTGAATTGCCAGATACCAATTGTTTAGGTTTGTTTGTTGACTCCGAGGGGTTTAACGGGGTTTTAAAATAACGTTAAGTTTAGCTAACTACAGAAATTAATTATTTGTAGAACCAATATTTAAAACTTAAGCTGTTGCGGACACAGCAATTTTTTGGACTGAGAACGTAGTCTTTTTTAAATCAAGAACTGTAAATGTATGGCAATAGCCTTGGCACCTGAACAAGAACAGAGTCGACGTAACTACAGGACGAATATAAATGGTTCTTTGTTACATCATCTGTGAACATAAATTGAGTAGAGTCTGAAAAGGTTGAAAATAAAAATGCATGTGTATGTTATTTACTTGCACGTGATGTTTATTATCGACGACGTTGGCGAAGTTCATAGTTGTTTGAGGCACCTTGCATCACTCTAGCAAGAAGGCAGTCTCGCACTGCAAGCGAGGAAGAGAAATATAATGAAAAAATGATGAAGTGAGTTGGGCGCCAAGATGAATACGAAGAAAGGTGTCTGGGTGCGGGAGTTGGTGAGTATAGTAGAGAAATGCCTCTCCTGGCAAGTTTATCATCCAGTCTCTGGAGTGAGGAAACACAGAAGTATGTGCAATTTGCTCGCAGCTTGTGTGTAACTCGCTCACATTTCAAAATAGAATTGGTACGTTTGTTGTGCGCTTTTTTTGGTGTTGCGCCTGCCTTGGGCTACTTGGCGTGCTCGTGTCAGACAACGTCCGCTCACTAAAGCCTACTCCCGCTCACTCGTCACTTACTTCGTCACCTCTGAGCGATATGTGCCCATATAGTGTGCGTTATTCTCGTCAGTGAATGCCTGGACTTGACTTCAAGCGCTCACCCTGCCTTTCAAAGTCGTGTAAAAATGTAAAGTTATTATAAATTCATAAAAAACATTATAAATTCCTAAAAAAACATACAGTTTCCGTTTAGAAATATTTAAACCTAACCTGACCCCATACTTTGCAACTTTCACGTGTTCAGAATACGGAAATGAGACATTTTACCATGCAAGACTTGCCAACGCTATTATTAAACAGACGCCCTCTACATAGTATAGATACGTTTTCATGTAGATTTATTAATGATCAATTGCCCTGAGTTACGACATTTATGAACAGTGACTTTATGATGAAAGCACCTCAATGGTACATGACGTCAGGTACATAAATTATACTTAGTTGAACTCGTGAAACGTCATTTTCTGATATACTTTTGCACTACTTACATTTTCAGTTTAGTGGTATTTTAACGTAAATTTCGGTTTATATTAATGGCCAAAGTTATTTGTACTACAGATTCAAAGAAATGTGTATAAATATTTAACAAAAAACAATTTAGGCACTTATTGGCTCAGATTCCAAAACTAGGAGGAAGAAAAGGTATACCTGTCCAACCCACCATCACTGTTTCATTGATTTTGATTTTTTTTGCTCTTTACGGTAGCCAAGCTTCCATGTATAAGTATTTATATTGTTGCTTGTGTTTTCATATTGAAGAGCAGAAGTTCCAAACGTTGTAAGTGTAATATTGTGACAGGCCCATATGGTCGCCACCCCGATTTAGTATATTCAGTAGTCATCAGTGTCAACCATCATAAATTAATGTGCAATAATAACTATGTCTTGCGACAATTCATTCTCCTCGTCATTGTATCACGATCACATTGCAATAGTTCTCATCGAAATGCCATTACTACACCAAGTTTTGTGTTAAAAATTAGAAATTGTATATATTGTGTCCTTGCGAAGACGAGGGAGAGACGAGCAGGTGCATAGTGTGTCTTGGGGCCTCACCCCACCCCCGCTCGAACCACCACCCTAGCTGGTCACGAGGGGAGGGGTCCAGCCAATGGCTTTGCTAGTTGTTACAGTGCAATAGATATGTAGTAATTAAGAGATAAATAATGTGAACAAGTAAATGAACCATTTTATGTAAATGAATGTAAATAGTGACAAGAAATTAAGCAATGATTTAATAAATACGGTTCTGGCCGGAATTGTTGTCCTCGAGAGGCGGGGCCATCGGGTGTAAGCTGACTCCTGATTGGCCCAAAGGGAACCGGAGCTTGCTGGCCAAGTGACGGGGG